>BPLR01017305.1:0-80544 GCA_021605095.1 Caerostris extrusa | reverse complement strand
AAGATTTTATTAACTGTGAAGTGAATTTTAATTTATGAACATCTGAAATGGATTTTAATATGTAGATATGAACTATTAATATCGAGATCTGCAAACATAACTCCATTTTTAAAATTATAAAAAATATATTACCTTTTCTTGTTTAGTGAAATGTATAATAATTTCTGGGGCCTGATGGCCGAATGGCTAGCGCTGTGGCTGGCCGGTACCATTGGTATCGGGTTCAAATCCCGGCTTTGCCATGAGTGTTTGTAGTGGTTCGGAACCCACTTTAAGCTGTAGGTCCCGGTCCTAATAGAATCGTAGCGCTGCGGGGCATTGTTACTCCGTGGCTTACCATCAAGTTACACGCGTCCCCTGGGTAATGCAAAGTGAGTAACATAGGTGCACCGTTATGGCGAAAGATCACGGTCTATTTGCCAGCTGCATTAGAAATAAATATATATATACAATTTCTTTTACTACAACTTACATCGTTTCTGTTATCGCTAAGAAATTTCTCCACTTAGAATCTTTTTCTTTAAAATTATTTAAAGTAAATGCAATATTTATAAGCAATTAATATCGCCCATCTTTTGATTAGTGAAGGATATCATCGAATAAAATGATGAAATATCGACAGAATGATTGCTTATAGCAGCACTATTGAACATGTGCTTGCCTTTTAGAATTGTACAAGATAGCCCAAAAATACAAATAGTCCAGACTTAACTCAGGCGAAAATATAAAATATATATATATAAAACAATAATGTAAAATACAAGTATATAAAAGAATATAAAATACAGGTATAAAAAAAGAATATAAAATACAAGTGTATTTGTAAGAATGCGTTATGAGATTAATACACGTGCATCAGATACACAGATACACGTGTACCCGATTTTACAAAAAACATTGGCTCTAGTGTTCAGTTAGCATTATGGCCCCGACTCAAAGGCCGATGTAATATAACTAAGAATACTCAATTATCCTCCGAGTTAACTCGGTAGAATATATAAAATAACATAAAATTATAAAATATAGAATATAAAATACAAGTATGTAAAAAAATATAAAATACGAATATACATAAAAAAAATAGAATGCGAGTATAGTTGGAATAATCCGTTATGGATTTAATACACGTGTACCCGCTACACATGTACACGACCCTATTGTACCCTATTTTACACGAGCGTTGACACTAGTATTCACTTAGCATTGTGGATGCCCAGATGCAAGGCCGATTGCAATATAGTCCAGAATACTCAATTCTCGCCGGAGTTTCTCGGGTGAATATATAGAGGAATAGTATATTAATCCCCATAACGCATTACTCCAACTATACTGGTATTATATTTTTATATATATCCCTTTTTATATACTATATTTTATATTTTTATATATTCTCCCGATACACGTGTACCTGAGCTTTGGCACTAATATACATCTTATATTGTGTATACGCAAACGTCGATGTAATATAGCCCAGAATACTCAATTCTCGCTTGGGTTAACTCGGGAGACTACATAAAATAGTATATAAAAAGAATATAAAAATACGATTATATAAAAAATATAAAATACTAGTATAGTTGGAATAATTTGTTGTGGGATTAATACACTTGTACCGATTGGATCCGAGCGTTGGCACTAGTATGCGTTGTGTATCCCCGCCGCAAAGTGAAATGTGCCCAAATATGCATGCTCAGTTTTCTGGATGTCAGTTCTTTCCTTCCACTCTGCATATCTGGTTTCCGTGACACATGTCCGCGTCACGCGACGGACGAAAGGAAGGGGGGTGGGTGGAGGAATCCTTTTGTTCGTTCATCACGGAACACCTACTTTCGATTTCGGGAAGCAAGATTTCAAAGGCGCTTTCGACAACCCGTCACTGGGAATGATACGCGAATTTCAATTAGCACGTCATCTCGTTCGATTATAGAAGGACACTTGTATTTTAGGATTCCTTCCACAAAAATCCTTTGATCTAGTAATCTTTAATCTTTTTCTATTATTAATTTGTTTTATTAGCTTACTACATTTCATTTTATCGATAAAGTATCCGTTTGGATTCTGTAATCGAGTGATAACTGCAACTGTGACGGAAATCGGTGTAACAAAGTGACGACTGACGCCATGTGACGTAGTTTCAAATCGGATTTCCATTCGATACGGCTTGTTATGAGGCATGCGTCATGGCTTGTGTCATATCGAATACAATTTTTTAAGTTTTTATGATGGGAATGCTAATTCCTTTGATTAACAGTATAGCTGAAAAAAATTAATTTAAAAAAGCAAAAAATACATTAATTTTTGTCTATTTAATCACAATTTTTTTTTTAATGTGAGGCAGTAGCAGGGGGGGGGCAGTGACTAGCGCTCGGCGCCACCAGAGGTTTTTGGTTCGAGTCCCGGCGGTGCCATGGTTGTTTGTAGTGGTTTCGGGAATCCACTTTGAACCGTAGGTCCCAGTCTAATATGACTATAGAGCGTTAAGCATAGGGCTAACAACACTATCCCGTAAAAAGAAAATCTTTCCTGTCTCGAAATCTACCAGTAGGCAGACGGCCTTGGCTCACCATGGGGCTATTCCGCCAATAATGAAGAAGAAGAAGAAGCCGTCTAAGAGAGTTTTCTTACTGAGTTTCTACACCAAAGATATTTGATTTGAAATTCAAAAGGTAATGTATTTTCAAGGCTCGGCAAGATAAATCTGTACGCCAGAAGGCCTTTCTGTGGGACTTGAAAGGTTGGTATCCCCAGATGAAATCCTTGGTAAGCATTCCTTTAAAATTACGGAGCATAATGCGAGTGCAATGAAGGAGCTCCTCTTCCCTGGGACACGCTGAATCTGCTACATCTGTGCCATTCTAGTGACAATAATTGAGTCCTCTTAATTTTGGATATACAAAAATAAAGTATTCAGCTAACTAAATCACTGTAACACATATTTTTCCCAACAAATCTTATCTATGACAAAGAAAAAGTAAAAATTATTGACCTAACTGTTAGAATCAAACCGAAAAAACTTTCTGTCAATTATTCTCTTTTCATATAGCAATTTTTCTGTTCGACTGCACTTGTAGAACTGCCTAACATGTACGTGTATGGATAGAATTGTATGGGATATAATCTTGAAAACTCCCAACAAGCAATTTAGCTGTCGATACGACAGGATGTCAAATAGTTATCGAGTTTATTTGTTTCTGAAAAAAGTGACTGCAATGGACAGGACCGATTTTCCTATAGACTAACTAGGCCTCAGCCTAGGGCCTCAAAATCAAGAGGGGCCTACATTCAAATTGTTACATTCATTTCCTACATTCATTGCCTATATTCAATTGTTGTTTTTATTATATTTTTTTCATTTATTATCCGTGCCATATTCATTTTTTTTATAAATTTTTATAAGGTTAGTAACCAATCACAGCATGTTTCATTTAACATATTGATATACACTCTAGAGCCAAAACATTATGACCACCCTACATTTTGCAATGAACTCGCCTGGATGACGTGGAAGGCACGTGATCAGGTGAAAATGGTATTTAACTGGTATTAAGTGGTGGTATAATCCATGCCAAGGCGGGTTGAAGCTGTGTTGCGAATAACTGTCTTAATAATAATTACTGTGTTGCACGCCAAAGGTGGCCAACTCGTTATTGACAGGTGGTCATAAAGTTTTGGCTCTTGAGTGTATATCACAGTAATGATGTATTTTATTATCTCTCATGTTATTTACAAACTTAAAAATGGGAGGTGAAAGGGCCTCATAAGTGGAATAGCCCAGGGCGTCTTTTCATCTAAATCCGGCCCTGGCAATGGATCCCTTCAGCGGATTCATTCTGGAGTCCTCCTGTATGCTAATTGACCGCTTACTTTTTATTCTTGTTTGTGCGCATTATTATTAGGTAAGAGGGAGGTGATGTATTGGATCGATTTTTAATAAATCCAAGTTTTAATTTATCTGTTAATACATCAGTAAAAATTAAAAGCAGCTCGACATAAAAAATGGCAAGGAAAGTATATTTAAATTACATATTTTCTATTCACAATGTAAATAATTTTAATTAAGAAAACATTAGAAATTTTTAAAGGGTGTACGCACCATTTTACTGATATAATACCCTTAAAACAAATAATATGTAATTAAATAAACAGATGAAAATAAAAGTCAACTATGTACTACTTACATACAACTCACTGAGTCCTTTTTCCCAGCACAAGAAAAGCTGAAAAGGAAATTGATATAATTAGCAAGTCATGAAATCTACAAATAAAGCACAGCTTCTTTTCGTAGAATTGTAAAGCTAATTCATAGAAATATTATGGAAACCATTATTTGTAATAATGGTATTGAAATGAAGATTCTCAAACAAACATTCTTAAAACAAATATGGCCAGGACTGAATTATTCAATAACAATTGAAGGATTTCTTAATAAAATGTCGAAGTTTTTTTCAAATTACGCTCACAATAGTGAAGATGTCCCATCATAAAATAAAACATGCATCTTTTACTATAACGTATATACATATATGTACATTGATGAACTTGAGCTTGAATGGCCGAGGCTGGCTAGCGCTCGGTACCACAGGTTTCGGGTTCGAGTCCCGGCGGTGCCATGGATGTGTGTAGTGTTCGGAATCCACTTTTAAACCGTAGGTTCCGGTCCCAATAGGATCGTTGAGAGTTGCGGGGGCATTGTTACTCCGCGTCCGTGGCTTATCTTCAAGTTACACGCGTCCCCTGGGTAATGCAACGTGAGTAATGTCTGTGCAGCGCTTACCTTAAGGCACCCAAGACGTCCATGTCTGTTTGTCAGCTGCATTGGGGAAAAAAAAAAAACATTGATGAACTTTGTAACCCAATTATGTTTACCACTGATATGGAAGGAAGAAAGTATGAAGACCAATATATCTTCCGGTAGCACTTTTAGGGGTAAGTGTCCCTAATTTGCCTCTTTGTGTGGGAGAAAATCCAAAAACTCTCACCATCAGCCTGTCTGTAGATGCGACATCAGTGTTGCCTGATTGAGCGATCAATAGCTGAATGAGGGACTTGGACAAAATTCTATTGCTACAAAAATTTTAAAATTGGCGGAACAATTGAAGGACACGCTGCTTTTTGGTCTACCTTTTTTTTATGTGGGCAATAAATCTTATATATATACTAGTATATACAGGGTGATTATAATTAAAGTCCCACTTTTAAAATGGCGGTATGGCAACAAAAAAAATACCAAAATGTATTAATAGATGGCGCTGTACGCGGCACAAAAAGAAAGGGAATTCGGCTGCCAGTGATATTTTGAATCGAAATGACAACGTATTTGGCATGAGTTGCACATTAAATCAACTATAATGTTCAATGTACTTGATTGTTTCGGTTTTTTGATGAAAAAATGACTTCCAAGTCATTCAACAGTTGCGATACTGTTAGTGGAAAGCCCATCTATCATGGCAAGGTCATATCAAATTGGATGGGAAAAATCGGTGAAACTTTTTTTGATGCCCTACCGTATTCCCCTTCTTCATGTATTTTCAGTTCAAATCTGAACTCATTGCGGCGAATGGTTTTTTTTTAAAGCATTTTGAAAGTGGGACTTTAATTATAATCACCCTGTATATATAATGTAAGCTTTTTCGATCTCTTGCTTTAATTGTTCTCAAGCAAGAGATGTTTTTCTTAAATTTAATTGTTTTATATTCTTTTATTTTTAATTCATTAATTGAAGCAATTTCATTTTTAGTGTTAATGTTTTAATTAAATTAAGATGTCGAGGTTTTCGTGGTTCTTAAAAACCACCTTGGAACTCCGCAACTGGTACGCCCGTTGCCCATAATGTAAGCTATAAATCTGATAACATCCGATTACCATATGACTTCTTCGAAAATGTATCTAACGAATCCCAACCTTAATTTTTTAAGACTTTGAAGGAAAATTTCAATAGTTAAAATCTATTCCATTTATAAACAATTCAAAGCAAAAAGTCATTTGTTTTTTTACAGATGGCCAGATACTTTTTAAAAATTCATTAAGCCGTTTCAAAATGACTTTTATCAACTTAAATGGCCTGATATTTTTAAAAAACCATAAGCCATTAACGACTTAATGGCTTTTATTGACTTAAACGGTCAGATATTTTTAAAAGGCCATTAAGCTGTTTTAAAACGGCCTAATGGCTAAAATAGTTTTTATCCACTTAAATGGCCAGAATTTTTTTAGTTATATATAAATCATAAAAGAATATTAGTTTTGTATAATTCAATAAAAGTTTTTAATGTTAATTTATACCTAGCAATTCAGGTGTATATTTTCAGACCTGAAATACTTATAGAATATTGAGTCATTGCCACCTAGAATACAAATGCCTCGTACATGTCTGAATACCTGAATACAATGCCTCGTACATGTTCGCTGACGTGACTACATTCATCGGTGTAGACCAGATAATTGTTTCGATTCGAATTTTTTTTTTTTTTTTAATATTCCTATCTCGGACAAAAAATATAATAATAATAATAAAATTTTTTTCAGAATAATAAGATATTTGAACTTTACGTATAAATATTAAATTTTTTTATAATAATTTTTAAAAATATATAAAATAATAATAAAATTTTATAATATATAAAATATAATAATTTTTAAGAATGGAACAAAAAAAAAAATTCTAGAATTCTAAAAAAAATCTACCAGAAAATTATAAATTGATATTCTATTTTGATCAAAAACATTGTACATATATTAACATATATTTGTATGCACATACTATAAATATGGGTATTCGAATATTTTTCATTGATTTTTTTTATTGCCATATTTAAGCAAATTATTTATAGCGACTCATTAATTTTACTTTTTATATTCAAGGACTGAAATTTGTTATTATTTGTTATTGTGAAATATTTTGATATCTCTTCTTTTTACAATACGAAGAGGTGATTTTATATAGAAGAAAATCATTACAATTCAAAAGCGAATGTATCTTAGTGAAGAATGAACAAATATTTAACTTTCGATGTACAACTTGCATTAAATTTTCATTTTTTTATGGAACAAATGTAAATAGAGGGAGCCACATGCTGCTTTTCAAAATATCAACTATTTTTACTACAGTGTTTTTAAAAAGTAACTTATAAACATCTTTTGAAATATATTGTAAATAATAGAAAATACCCTTTTGTGATAAGAAAGGAATTACAATATCTTTTAAATCTCATTTACTATTTTTTTTTAGTGGGGATTATCATTTCGTTTATCTTAAAGCTTTTTAAAAATGAACAAATGCGTCATGGCTGTATTAAGCAAGATTTTATTCTGCGTAAAAGAAGTTATTTTTAAAACCCATTCAACACATTTTATTAGGCAATATTTTTTTCAATGAAATTTGTTATTTAAACTAGCAAATAATTGATAAATTTAAATATTTATACTAATTGTTTTTTGTTAATACTATTCGTATTGAAATGACATTTTGTCCATTTTATAAAGTATTGTTAGTCAAATCTCGAATAAATATGTTAATGATGTTTTAGTTAGATATCTTCTTTTCGTTATTATAACACAGACAATGGTTATTCAAATATACAAGGAAAACCTTCAATAATCATTTCATTTTATTGATATAATTTTTATTTATAAATTACTTGATATAATTTTTAAAAAAAAAAATAAAATTTTAAACTTCACACTCTGATCAACACCGCATTGCCTTTATTGCATAGGTTCAACTTTTTGAATTTTTTTAGAATCTTTTCAATTAATTTAAGTCTTTCTAAATCTATTACGAAACCATAAGTTCATTTCAGAGCTTATTTTTTAAATTGCAACTGTAAAGACAATACTGATATATATATCAGTTTTGTTAACTGATCAAAAATTTCAAAAATACTAAAATTTCTAGTGCAAAAATACTTATTCAACCATTGTGGTGTGCCTGGAAATGAAAAGGCCGATCTCTTGGCCAAAAATGGTTGTAAGTTACCACAGCCACAATTTCCTTTATCCTTTCATTAATTTAGTTCTGAGGTAAGGAAGAGAATAGACAGACCCTTAAAACAAAGTTACAAACTCCTTTCAACTGATAAAACGTGGAACATACTTGTTTCATCACCCATCCCAATGGACTTTGCCCTTTGCAGTTTTTACAGTAAATTTCCGACATAGGACATGATTTTCTTAATAAACACTTGCACAGCATTGGTGTAGCTACTAACGAAGTCTGTCCTCTGTGCTCGTCAGGTGAAGACAAACTTTTTTCTTACATTTAGAATACCCGAATTCTAATCGGTACTGCACTTGCTGAAAATTTACTTGTGGCTTGTAAATAAAAAAACAAATGTTATGAATATGTTTTTATTAAAAAAAAATGGAAGATAATTCTCACCCAGTCTCTGATATCTTCTCGATCACAAAAAGGTTTCGGCCGCTTGAAGCATGCTGTCTTGAAAGGATTCAGTGACGTTTTTGCTGCAGCTGTACACTGTATTCTTGCCCTGAAAATTGAATCATAAATTAAAAAAAGTGCACAAATTATAAGAGTTTTTGATTATTATTAATATATTTTTAGAATATATTAAATAAAATTTTTTTTTTAGAAAAATATTGTTGTATTTTTATATGTAATTTAAAAAGAGAATTTTAGAATAATTCCATTTCTTGAACACACTGAATAAAAGCATTTTAGAAAAGTCTTATTACATTTCTAGAAGGGATTGAAGAAAAGAATTTTAGACCATTCTTGTTACATTTCTAGAACACAATGTGTAAAAGAATTTTAGATGAATGTTAAATTTATGGAAGACATTGAAAAAAAAAGAATTTTAGATCATTCTTGTTACTTTCTAGAGCATGCTGAATAAAAGCATTTTAGAAAAGTCTTGTTACATTTCTAGAAAGCACAATGTGAAAAAGAATTTTAGATTATTCTTGTTACATTTCTAGAACACAATGTGCAAAAGAATTTTAGATGAATGTTAAATTTATGGAAGACATTGAAAAAAAGAATTTTAGATCATTCTTGTTATTCTTGCTGATTAAAAGCATTTTAGAAAAGTCTTGTTACATTTCTAGAACATTCTTTTAAATTCTTGTTAAAATGTATTTTTAGAAAAGTCTTGTTACATTTCTAGAACACAATGTGCAAAAGAATTTTAGATTATTCTTGTTACATTTCTAGAACACAATGTGAAAAGAATTTTAGATGAATGTTAAATTTATGGAAGACCTTCTTCTAAATTCAGACATTTAACAATTCAGACACAATAATAACAATTCAGACACAAAATTTAAACAATTCTTGTCATAGAACATTCTAAATAAAAGTAATTATATTTTTAGAAGACATTAAAGAAAGAATTTTAGATCCTTCTTGGAAACACAATTTTTAGATCAATCTTGTTAAATTTATGGAAAACATTGAAAAAGAATTTTAGATCATTCTTGTTATATTTCTTGAACATGCTGCATAAAAGCATTTTTTAGATCATTCTTGTTACATTTCTACAAAACATTGAAGAAAAGATTTATATTTCATTATTTTAATCAAGTAATATTTATTTTTAGAAATATAATAAATATCACTTTAGAACCTTAAAATAGCAAAGCATAGTTTTTATTTAACAAAATTTTACTTCTTGTTACAAAACTTTTCTACACACGTTAAAAATAATTATGCGATATCTAAAATACAGACAGTATGGTTTAGTTTATAGATATAATCTCTATAATAATTATTGATCTATAAATAAATAGATTAAAAAAAGTATTTTAATTTGTTTACTTAAATGAAATATAAATTTTATTGTTTAAAGTAAAATAAATTTCCCCCTCAAAATTACAATGAACAACTTGAGGTGACTTTGGAAGCAGCTGAAAATACAATAGGAAGTGGAAATAAGGAAACAAAACAAACACTCACCGTTGGTGGAAGGAGTTCTCCACATTTTGCAATGTCTTTCATAATTTCAGGAGCTGAAAAAAAAAGATTTGCAGATGTCTAATTATAATAATAATAATATAAGCATGTAATACAATAAATCATGAAACATCAAACATGAAAAATTTAAGACACATTACAAAAGGTAAGTTTCAAGATTCTAAATAGAGATTCGAGGTCCATGGCAACCTGAATGCAAAACAAATAATTTCTACATTCAGGCTGCTGATTCTGAAACTGTGGAGCACATTTTATTGCAGTGTAGTCAGAGAACAAAGAAACAAAATCTACGATAATTTTGGTCTAATATTTCTGTTGGACTTCAAATCTAATTCGCTGAGGTTCGTCTTAATGTAGTTTTCGAATAACACAATTTATTTTAACTCATCGTAAAAATATTTTACAATATTTTCAAGATCAAAAAATTATATGTTTTAAACTTTTCGCTTCTTGTACGTTTACATAGATATGTACGGTTTTTTTTATCACTTTAGAGTATGAACGTTCAGCTTTCAAATAATGTGGCTTAGAATAAAAATAAGAATAGAAGGAATAAAAAATATTTATTTTAGAATAAAAAAATTAAAGGGAAAATTTAGAATAAAAAATATTTATTTTACCTGAAATATTTATTTAAATTCTCAATATAAAAATATTTCGCTGAGTCATTTTTGAGCGATTTTTTTGTCCTTCGAATTGATATGAATGAAATTTTATCAGTTGTTGCCATCTATAAAAACAACAACTACAGTTTCTTTCAAACGATACCAGGTTTTAAAAAAAATTCAATTTTAATCTATAAATAAATTTAAAGAATTATCGTCTGTTTTTTTTTTTTTTTTTGTTTTGTTATTTCCTTTTTAAAAAATTCTTTTCCCTATCTGTTTATTAATATTTACAAAATTGTATCCTATATCGATTGTTATATTTTTATAAATTATGAAATTTCATAGCTTTATTTTTATAAATCTCTTAGGTTATTATTTCAAATTATCTTTGCTGGCAACAATGCTCACGAATTTATGAATCCCCGTGAAACAGTAAAGGAGCTTTCGAACAAAACCAGCTATAAAAAAAAAAAAAAAAAAATTTTAATTCATTGAATTAATTTTAGGTGCTTTTGATTGGACGTAACCTTTGAAAATTAAATTATTCAAACAAAAAATTACAAAACAGTTAATTATGATTTATTTATTAATATTTATATTACTTTACTTATATCACAGTGAAAATGAAACAAATATGAAAATGAATGAAAATGACTGTGAAATGTATCCAAAATGAAAAAAAGTAATAGATTTAAAACCAAATTATTTTATTACCATTAATCCATTTCAAAAAATAATAAATAATGTTATTATAATATATGATACATAGGGGCTTGATGGCCGAGTGTCTGGCGCTCGGTACAATAGGTATCGGATTCAAATCCCGGCGTTGCTATGGATGTTTGTAGTGGTTCGTAATCCACTTTAAACCGTAGGTCCCGGTTCTAGTAGGATCGTAGAGCGTTGCGGGGGCATTGTTACTCCGCGTCCGTGGCTTATCTTCAAATTACACGAGCCCCCTGGGTAGTGCAAAGTGAGTAACAAAGTAAAAGTAAAAAAAAAAAAACATATATGATACATTATACATTTTTATAATAAATAATGTTGATTAAAAGTTTCCCGTTTTACAGAAGTGCAGCATACACCCACAGAAAATGCCTTATTATGTAATTAGTCAAGTATTTTCCTTTTAATAAAACAACACAAAAGTTTGAAATTTATGAGATATTGTAATTTCTTTAACTGCAAATTAGCTAATTGTTTGAGTATACATAAAAAAAACGATCATGGAATTTCTTTTAAGATATCGATCATTGAATTTCTTTAATTGATAATAGAATTAATCTACTTCAACTTTAATTCCGTGATCGATCTTTTTATTCTATGATCATTATTTAAGATATCCGTCACAGAATAAAAAAAGATCGATCATGGAATTTCGTTTAGGATATCGTTATCATGGACCATTTAATATATCGATCATGGATCATTTAGGATATCGATCATAGAATGTCTTTAACTAGTAATAGAATTAATCTACTTTAACTTTAATAGGATCGATCTTTTTTATTCTGCGATCAGTATTTAAGATATCGATCACATAATAAAAAAGATCGATCATGGAATTTCATTTAAAATATCGATCATTTTAAGATATCAATCATGGAATTTCTTTAACTGAAAATTAGCAAATTGTTTGAGTATTTAAGATCATAATAATCGATAATTGAGTATTTAAGATATCGAATAGAATAAAATAGAATATTTTTTTTCACAAGAAAACAGATATTTTCGAATTCATTCTTGCAATTGGCAACTGGCGCACCATTTATGAATTATCATTTTGACAATAATATCAACTATTTTCATTAAAACAAATATTAATTGATTTCAAATTGATGTGGCTGTTCAAATAAGTATTACAAAAAGTATTCAAACAAATAATTCTATATAAAAAAAAAAAGGTTTATTTCTGTCGACACAGTTTGATAAAAAAGAAATATTCAACCTTGAAATCATCAATAGAAAAAAAAAAAAAAATAAATAAAAGAATGATAAAAAAAAAAAAAAAAAAAATGAATGAATAGCTTTTTAAACATCAAGGTCATTCAGTTTCTTTCCTCATAGGCATTTGGACCTTACTTAGTTTTCGCAGCCAGTAATTTCCCGCCATTTACAGTCTTGGTATTATTCTTTATTTAGTGGATTTTTTTAAATGATGGCAGCATATAGTTACAGAAATAATCACAAATCAAAATAAGAAAAAAAAAAAAAATCATTTCTTTTTCTGGTCTTTAGAAAGCAGACATTTATGAAATGACTCTTGCCCTACAATAACAAAAATGATTTCATTGCAGCAGTTTATACTTTTTTTTTTTTACTAGAACATTTCAAGCGTAACTGGGATTTAAACAGATATTAATAAAAAAAAAAAACTATGCAAATCGAGAAATTAAGTTTTAAAATTTTATATTTGACTCAGAATAATTTAAATTGATATAGATTTTGTTCAGGCGACGGAAATCTAAATTTTATTTTTTAGAATATATTCTAAATTTTATTTTTTAGAATATTTTATTTTCGGTTATTTTAAGTCATTATGTAGATTTGAATTTAGGAATAACTTTTTTTTTGCATTAAACAGATTGGCTTGAGATAAATTTTTGCAAATTTGTAAAAGTAGACGATTTGTCATTTAAGATTTTAAAGAATCTACGTGGAATTTCATTACATTCTATTTTCTTATGCGAAATTTTAGGTTAAATTTTGATACTAAAACAGAAATTGCTTAATATTTTTAATATTCCGTTAAATAGATTAAAAATATAATTTATAATAATATGGAATAGTTTTCCTTTTTACAGGTTACTAATAATTTTGGAATCATTATATTTATTTTCTTTTTTGACTCATCTTTTTTTCTTGGATATTTTTTACGAATAGCATTTACGGTAATTGAAAATATTCCGTAATTGGTAGTTTTTGTATGGAAATAGAATGATTAGAAATGCCAAATTAAAAGAAAAACTCAGAGCTTTGCAATGTTGTCAGACTGAAATAGTTGTATTTTTTTCTAGCTCAATGGCTTTCAAAAATATTTCTCAATGCCAGAAGGTTTTTGCAATCGGTTGTAAATTTAATTGTTTGAATCGAATTGAATATAGATGACACCAAAAAAGGGGAAAACGTTCCACGAAATTATCTTTTCACAGGAATGTGTAAGACTACAAAAATCCGCAAAAAAATCATTGTAAATAATCACTGTAATTTATTATTTTTATCACTGTAATATTATTTTTCATTTTTAAGTTTAGAGTGCTTCTTTTTTTTACTTTGAATGCAATTCGTTATTTCAATATAAAAAGTATTTCAGTTTTTATAATTACATAAAAAAATTCAATTTTTTAGGATGTATGATGACTCTTAAGACACTGTATACACTGAAATAAAAATTCAATTTGAAATTTGTTTTTAAAATAAAGTTAAAAATTAGTAGAAAACGGTGATAGACTCCTATTTTCGAAAATAAATGAATTTTATCACTTTGTAAAGAAGGTAAATATCAAATCAAATTAGTTTTTATTGGTAGGGTTTGTTCTGCCGTACAGTCAATTATTAAAATATTTTTCTAACATTAATTAATTAATATCGCAGCGATCGACTATAGTTTAATGATCATCGATTAAATATCCGTCAATTGAAAAAAAAAAGAATGATTAGTGCTTTTTAAATACTATGTTCAAGTTAGCAATAGCCACTCTGGTGTTGGCGGTCCGATGACCAATTGGTTAGCGCTCGGGTCTTAGGTATCACAGGCTTCAGGTTTGAGTTCTGGCGGTCTTATTATTGTTTATTAGTGGCTCGAATTCGACGCTAAGCTGTAGGTCCCCTGTCTAATAAGCCTAAAATATGCAAAAAAGAACCGTAGAGCGACAAACTGAACCAAACCTATGCTGGTGGGAAGAAAGTTCTTTAGGTTTTTAGGCCTGTGGTACCAACAGCCAGAGCGATAGCCAATTAGCTCTTAGGCCACATAAATTAGAAAAAAAAAAAAAAAATGAATATTGTCTAATATTTAAGTATCGACAATATCAATTTCATATTTTAATCTTTTATCAAAATGTAAAAGTTTTAAAAATTAACATATTATATGAATTTTTTAAATAAAATTTATATATGATGGTATATATATGATGGTAAATAAAATATATATGATGGTATATATGGGGTATAAGGTAAAAAAAAAATTTATATATGATGGTATATATTTGTATATATGATAGCAAAAAATATAATGGTAGTCTGAGATCTGCTCCCTTGCCTTATAAATAGTGGAAAAGCTGTAAAAAAAATATGACTTGAGCAATCAAAGGAAATTCGTAAATTTCTATTCTAATTTTATATCTTGGAAATAATAGTTTTTGTTTACTATTACAATGGTAAACTCAATGTTTCAAATAGAGGTCAGTTTTTTACTACACTGAATCATATTAGTAAAACTTTTACTAGTCTTTTCCCAAAAGGCTTTTCAATGTAAACTAATTCTGAAACTATTACTCACCACACAATGCATCCATAAACTGGTCAGTTTCACTTCTTCGTCGATGGCCATCACACCTCCCCATAAAAAGCACGCAACAGCCAAGATAAGCACCGACCACATTTCGCAACGGCGGCTTCAGTACGGACTGAGTGGTGTACTAAACTCAGAAAAGCACCGGACCACAGCAAAAAACTATAAAACGTGCGGACGTTTTGACACCCTCTCTTTTATGCATGTCGTTCTGCAAATAATAATTTTATTCAGGGCAAAATCTATTACCGAAAGTATGTCAGCGGACCAATTTCAGTGGAATCCGTAACCATTTACTGGCCGAGAATCCAAGGCAGAACAATGCGTATCCGTATTTGAGATGATGACGGACCACTGTTAATTGTGGAGGATTCAAACTCTCTGAGTTCGTTACATGTAAGTCAGGAGCCAATTACTTAGTTGGCAAAAAAAAGAAGTAATGTAATCAGTGAAAACGGATGCAAAACTGCAGAGGATGGGAGAAAACATCTCACTATCTGGGTTAATGGCATTCGAAAAAGTGGCATCTTTTTTTTCGCGCCCAGACTTGTTATGAATAGGTCTAAAACACGGAAAGTGCGAATGGTTTTCCATTCAGTCAAAACAAATATTGTTTTTGCCGTCTGAAGTTTTATTTTTGGTCACGCTTGTTTATAGGATATCGCCCAGGAAGTATAGCGTTTTTTTTTGTCATAATATTGAATTGCAATTATGAGGAAATGTGTTGCTGGACGCATAGCAAAATATTTCCTGGTCTTGTGGTCTTAGATGTCTTGCCATTTGTTGTGGATTTATAAGAATTTAGGTTTCTTTATTTTCGCGCATATTTTTTTTCAATAAAATGATATTTATTGTTTCAGTAAGTATAAAAAAATGATCTCATTGGCCAAATGAATAGGAAAAAAAAAAACCCTAACAAATTCTTTTACAGGGTTTCCAGAATTCTCTCAAGGTATGTTTGGTAATGAAAGAACTGATTTCGCTTCAAAACGCGCCTTTAAGCTTGGTGATCGGGGGTGATTACACGAAATTGCTTCAGTAAGTGTCGTTGTTACTAATCACCCTTGTGCAGAAAACCTACACCAGCTCCAATAGATCCCGTCACAGGCAACTGGTCCTGATAAGGATACTAAGGATAAAGATGCAGCTTTACTTTTAGCGAGAAACTACGAAGGTTGAAGACTGAATAAAGCTCAAGACAACTCTCTACGATCATATTAGACCGGGAACTATGGTTTGAAGTGGATTTCGAACCACTAAAAACATCCATGGCACCGACGGGACTCGAACCCGAAACTTGTAACCGAGCGCCAGAGCGCTAGACACTTCACCATTCATGCCCACTTCAGTAAGTAAGCATCAAAATTAAAAAAACATTTCATCTTCAGTAAGTATCAACATTTATCTCATTGGCCATATTAATCAGAAAAAATAACTAACAAATGCTTCGAAAAGTTTCACAAGCAAGGAATATTTGGTAATAAAAGAGCTTATTTCACTTCAACACGCACCTTTAGGGTTGGTGTTGTGTTCGGGGAGGGGGAGATGTGGGCATACCAAATTGTTTTCTAAAACAAATCTTCTTATGTCCTTTATTAAAAGTATCACTTCTTTCTTTAAATTATTACTCTATCCCTTCTTTAATAAAGCAAGAAAGCATTAATTATTAATTAAATAGCAGCAATGAAGTATTAATTTATCCCTTTTCCTTCTAAAATTTTGACACACCCTATATAATTTAGAGATGGAGTTTAGGAATGAAAATTTTGAAATAGGAAAAGTTTCATTGACTATTTTTTAACCACTGATCAGATTATCTTTTTTGTTTAACATCACGAGTTAACGATTACTTTTTAATTCTGTACTAAAAGGTATATTTTGGGCTACCTTGTACCTTTTAAGGTAAACCAGAAGGCGTACAAGGCAAGCGTACTTTGTAATGTCTTAAGACAAACAAGAGTACACTCGTACTATCGTACATCTGTCAACAGTCTTTCTATAAGTGTTTTTATAGACATTTGATTAAATGTTTCTCATTTATTTAAAAAAAAAAAAAAAAAAAAAGACGATTTGCATTTTTTTTTTTTATCCTTATCACCTCATATATGATCTTTCCGTTATATTCTAATAAGTAAAAGTGCAGATATTTTTTATCATAATAACATCAATGTATCGCAGGATATCTGGTGACGGATCAGGATATTATAGTTCTTAATTTAATGTGCAGTCAGAATGGATATATTAATACTTTAATTTCTATAATAAAAAATTAATAAAACTGGATAATAATGTTGTTGATCATAATTCTAATGATGTATATTTTCGAATTTGGTAAAAAAAAAAAAAAAATGTTCCGAGACAAATTGTTAAAAAAAAAAAAAAAAAAAACCTTGATCCATTAAGGAATTTAAAAATTTGTCATTATATTAATTATTAATGTCAAATTAAAATTCACACCTAAAAGTTATTCATTGAAAATCTATCTAAAATTGTTTTCCACAAAGGAAAATACTCAAAACGACGCAAGCTCTAGTACAATTTTATTATGAAGTTTATAAGAAGCATAAGAATAAAAAAAAAAAATATTTTTATAGTAAAGCATTATGAATCCAATGTAAGGATTATATCTCATACGATGGATTATATCTGTATATATGATGGCTTAAAATCATCTAAAAATCAATTAAAAATCACTTTGTGACAGACATTAATCAAAGACTACAAATTCCGTCGAATGCCCGATGTGGAAAATACCCGGAACTGTCTAGCAGTAAATGACGTGATATTATTGCGGATGGAAAATTGTCAAATTGTCAAGGTTGCAGGAAATGTAACTAATTGCAGTCGATAAGATTACTTCTCTTTCAAAATATAGTCATTATAAAAAGTAATTCTTAATTCAAAACTCAAGTTTCAATCCTTCAATACATGCATACGCTCTTTCAACGTCAACACACACATGGCATTTAACCTCCCCCGCCTCTAAAAAACAACACTTTGTAAAAAAAAATAGAGACGGTTTTAATAAAACTGATATTACTAAAACTCGACTGTAGCTGAATATAATAAAAAAAAATTTGTCAATAACAATACTTTAGATAGACAATTCCGGGAAAAAAAATGGATTCTTTAAATTAGTCTTGGGCACTGATGGACGAGTGACTAACGCTCTGAAGTTCGGTACCACAGGTTTCGGGTTCGAGGACCATGGATGTTTGTAGTGTTTAGGAATCCACTTAACCGCAAGCCCCGGTCTAATAAGACTGTAGAGCGTTGGGTATACAGTGGATAAAAAGTATTGGCAATTGCCTATAAATGATCATATTTGGTAACAAAGTATGTTTACAAATTTTATTTTAACAGCGATTACAGAAGGAGAAAAGCCAAATAAATATAACGAAATTTTCATTTAAATATTTTTTAGTCAAAATCTACGAGAAAATCCAAAATTTACATGATAAAAAAGTATTGGCAAAATTATGAAATTGACAAAATTATGAGCGAAAACAAAATCAGTATATGTTTAGTACTTAGTATGCATACCTTCTGCATCTATAACAGCTTGTAATCTATTTCTCATAGAGGAAACTAAGGTCCTTGTTGTACTGTTGGGAATTTTGTGCCACTCTTGCAAGAGTAAACGTTTGAGGTTGTCTTTATTTGAAATTTTATGTTTCTTGATTTCTAGATCAAGCAGGTGCCATAAATTTTCAATTGGATTGATGTCAGGCGATTGAGGTGGTGTTTTTAATTGGCGGAGAGCATTGTAGAGTAGCCATTCACGGGTGAGATTCGCTGTATGCTTGGGGTCATTGCCTTGTTGAAAAACGAATGATGTTCCCAAGACAAGATTTTGGGCACTGATTTTTCAGTTATGGCGCAAAATGTCAATGTATGTACGTGCTGTCATAATACCATCAATAAAATGCAGGTTGCCAATTCCATTAGCTGCCATACAGACCCAAACTAAGATGCTGCCTCCTCCATGTTTTACAGTAGCCGTTAAATGTTGCTTTTCCAATTCAGTATTTGGCCTCCTCCACACATATCGTCGTCCATCACTGCCGAAAATGTTAAACTTTGATTCGTCGGAAAAATAACTATGTTCCAAAACTCTTCAGATAAATCAACGTGGGATTTTGCGAAATTTAACCTCTTTCTCCTATTTATTTCCGAGATGAATGGTTTCTTTCTAGCTGCCCTACCATAATAACTTCTCTCGTGTAAAACATTCCGTACAGTCTGTACGCTGAAAGTCTTTTGCGAAGGAAAGCAACATCTTTAGCTATCTGGGGTGCACTTATTTTAGGGTTTTCTTAACCTTGTTAATAATGACAAAATAGTTCTTGTAGAAAATATTCGAGGTCGTCCACTTCTAGTCTTATTTTCCGTTGATCCTGTTTCCTTGAATTTTTTTACAACACTTCTGACAGTAAATAAACTTATATTGAACTGCACTCCTATAGCACGATAAGTTAAACCTTCATTTCTGAGCCTAATAATCGTGTTTTTAACACTAACGTCCAACTCCTTCGATTTCGAAGTCATTTTACTGCAGTAATCACAAAATAATGCGTAGACACTTTCGGAGTAGTTTTGCAGACTTTATACCGGTAGAGTTTCTTATCAGTCGAAACACGTGACTTCAATGTAACAACATTTGCATAGCAGTTAAAACTTTGCCAATACTTTTTTGACATGCAAAATTTCGTTTTTGAAGAAAAAAATCGTAGAAAATGCAAATTAAAATAAAATTTTTACTATTTGTATATATCTAAGATGTCTTGTATTTAATTACGACAGCTAAAATTGCATAACATTTTATTTATTTGTCAATATGAATAAATTAAGGCAATTGCCAATACTTTTACCCACTGTATGTCCTGACAACTCTACTCCGTAAAAAGAAAACATCTCCTATTTTGGAATCTGCCAGTAGTCAGACAGGCAGTAGGCCAGTAGGCAGACCATGGGGCGTGGCATCATTGAAGAAGAAGAAGAAAATTAATCAATTTTCAATCCAAATACATTTGTGGGGATAACATGCTTCTTCTGGTATGTGAGTGGCTTTTTTAATGAACAATTTAACATGATCTATGAACAATTACTTCGGATATGCATCTGTCAATTCAAGAAAATACTTTGTAATTATTAGTATAAACACGAACATCAAAATCTTCAATAAAAGATAAAGTTGCTGTTTAATTTTGTAGCTCTAATTCCTTGGCATGCCCATTGCAAGACTTGAAGCATTGCAAAACGTCATATTTTGCACAATAGACACCTTTTGGAACTAACTCTCTAGTTGTTCTCTTCATTCTATGTCTTCCTACTACACTCATATCCATAAATTAAGGATAATGAATTTCAGGGGCAAAGAAAGAGACAGAAGCAAAACAAATTTGACTTATTTGTAAAGTATATTTATTAAACAAAAAGTAAAGAGCAAAAACGATGCTATATGTTTGACATAATTAACAAAAATTGCGATTTTTACTCCCTGGAGCAAATTTCAAAAAAGAACCTATTTACAAAAAACAGTATAACATGGTTAGTATGATGGTTAATATGATGGTTAATATGGAGTATGTCTCCCGGAAGATGCAATACAGGCCTTACAACGCCTACGCATGCTGAGTATCAAATTATCAATCTGATCTTTGGGGAATATTACACCACTCATCAAGCAATGCCCTCCGAAGTTCCGGTTGACAGGAGGGAGGGGGTTGACGGGCTGCAATTCGTTGGCCAAGCATATTCCACACATGCTCTATTGGATTCAAGTCCGGTGAGTATGCTGGCCAAGCCATACGGGTGATAACCTCCAATGTCTACAATGTTTCCTTCGTCTACAATGTTTGCACGGTGAGGACGGGCGTTGTCATCCATAAACAGAAATTCAGCACCCATGGCGCCCCGAAACAAACGTACATGTTGTTCCAGAATGACATCCCCATAAATGTGGCCTGTCATCGTTGCACTCTGAACATGCAGGTCAGTTCTGGAATCAAGAATAATTCCTCCCCAAACGAGCCATCCTGTACCACCGTAACGGTGTCGTTCAATGGTGTTCTCTTGGTGGTAACCGGTACCTGGCGCTCTCCATATGAAAGTCCGGCGAGAATCAGACTGCAAACTAAACCTGGACTCGTCGGAAAACATCACACAAGACCACTGTTGCGGTGTCCACAATGCATGCTCTCTACTCCGGGTTAATCGCGGACGATAGTGAGTTGCGGTAAGTGGAACACATCTGACAGGCCTACGAGCATATAGACCAATGTGCCCTAAGCGTCTGTATACGGTCTGCCTTGAAACTGTCGTACCGGTAGCTGAAGAGAGCTGACGAGATAGGTCTGATGCTGTGCTCCGTCTGTTTCTTTTGGCAGTAACTGCTAAATACCGGTCCTCATTCGACGTTGTAACTCGGGGGCGACCTGTGCTGTAACATCTACTCACATTACCATCATCTTGGAATCGTTGCCAAAGCCTGGAGATGACACTCTGGGCGATTCCAAGTTCCTCAGATACTTCCAGCTGGGTACGTCCACATTCCAGTCGTCCGATAATTCTACCACGTAAAAAATCATCCAAATGATTCCTTTGTGCCATAACTATGCGGTTATTGCACTGAAAGGCTTTTAAAGCGCTTGTGAACAATTTTACTTCTTTGCCACCATTCCTTATATACCCCTCTCTTACACTCTCGTCCTTGTGACGTACTATCCGCGCCATCTGGTGGTTTCCTGTAATTTGCATATTCTTCTTCAAGATGTGTGATAATTCTACAGGTGAAATTTTTATTTTAGAGTTCAATTTCGGTGTGATTCTGAATTATCCATAATTTATGGACGTGAGTGTAATTTGTATAATCAGTTTAATTACTCCGATGTTATCAGTTTAATGTTTTAGTTTAAGTTAGTTCCTTTTTGTCACCCGATACTGCGCATATCCATTAAACGACCTTGTACAAAAGACAACTTTTATTCCAGTTTTCTTTTCGAAATAAAATTTGTTTCGAAGGAATCGTAATTTTCTCCAATTGAACCATTTACGGCAACATTCGTAAGAATATTTTTTCGTACTCTTTACTTATCACACTCGTTCTATGTGAAGTCTTGGTATTAAATCTCTAAAACGCATGGAGAGCGAAAGAGTATTTTGAAATGATGGTTCTGCTATTCAAGAAAATGTATCTTTATTCAAAATTTTAATGTTACATTTCTCTATTATTGGATCACACAGGAAGACACAGAAAGTATCACAAAATTTCCTGTAATTTTCAATAAATTTAGAAACTTGTTAAAAAATCCTTTACTTGCGTTAGCCATTGTCGTGTCAATATGGGTGTCAATAAGCATATATAAATATATATATATATAAATTTCTTGATTTTAAAGATGTGCTAAATACATTTTATTTATATTATCTGTAGCTGAATCTAACAAAAAAATTCCACTACAGAAATTTGACTATAACAATACTTGAGATTGACTTATAACAATACTTGAGATTGACTTATAACAATACTTGATTACTTCATCCATCACAAACAAATGAATTATATAATAATTACAAAAAAAAAATTTGATTTACCTTAATACAAAAAACATTTAAAAATACATATTGACACGACAAATAAGGCCCAGGTGCTGATTTTATGTGGAAAATCCGGTGAAATATGAGTGAAGGGGCTTGTGGTATCGAATACACCACTTTCAAGGGACACACATAAAATATACCACTACAACACATAAATTATATAATAACTATAAAATTTTTTTATCTTAATACAAAAAATATTTATAAATACATAGTGACATCCATGGGCCTGAATGGCCGAGTGGCTAGCCATCTGGCGCTCGGTACCACAGGTTTCGGGTTCGAGTCCCGGCGATGTCATGGATGTTTGCAGTGGTTCGAATCCAGTTTAAACCGTCAGTCCTGGTCTAATATGATCGTAGAGTGTTGCGGGGCCATTGTTTCTCCGCGTCCGCAATTTATCTTCAAGTTACACGTGCCCTCTGGGTAATGCAGAGAGAGTAACGTCTGTGCAGCGTTTGCCTTAAGGCATCCAAGACCAAGTTGTCTAAGTGTTCGCCAGCTACTTTAGAAAAAAAAATATTGACATCCATATCGACATGATACCATTAAATTACCTGAAATCAAAATATAGGTGGTCGTGCAGATCTGGATATAAAGTAATCGCGTCATTTTATTAACTTTCGCGGAAATGACTCTCCAGTAAGAATTCTCATACTTTCACTCACCAGAAACGTTGTGGCCATCATTGCGTTGACATAATGAGAGTGGTCTGCTGAGAAAGTAACGGTCAAGTTAAGAGTTTCAATCTGCTTTCGTATAATTTCTTTTTCAGTTTTGGATATCGGAGTAGCTACCCTTCGTAACTCCTACTTTTTACTTGTTCATTTTTATATATTTTTACTTTTAGCATCCTTTTTAGAATTCAGTTAAATGAATTATGCGATATGTCTCAGAAAAGTAAACACAAAATACCACTGACACATGAGTGAGATAAAAATTTCGTCCCTAAACCAGTTTTAACTGGAAGGAAGACCGTTTGAATGAGTTAAAACAAAGGTTATTCACCTTTTTTTTTTTTTTTTGTACCCTGACATCTTCTCCAGTAAAAATAAAGCCCAGACACTACGTTTTATTTTTAAACGCATACAATTAATTCGGAATAATAGCTTTTTTTTTTATTGAAAAGAAATAAAATAGGACACATTAATGATGCAAGCACCTTTCTAAGAAAGTAAAAAAAATAATAAAACACTTTACAGCTCAAATTTTATTATAATAAATTTGACGTGGTATAATAAATTTAACATGGCGGTATTTCTTAACTTCAAATAAAATATGTGATGGAAAACAATCTGAAAATTCTATTTATAATCCTATTAATACTTTTATAATGTACTGCATACATTCTGACAGGGTGTCCCAAAATTTACGCAAGAAGTAATGCTTTTAATAAAGGGTACAAGAAGATTTGTTATAGAAAACAATTTGGAGCACTATATAAAATATATATATATATGTATGTATGTATGTATATATATATATATATATATATATATATATATATGTATATTGTTCAGTCAAAATTGAATCACTTACCATATATATATATATATATATGGGTAAGTGATTCAATTTTGACTGAACACAATAATATTCATATCTAAAAAAATCTAATTCTTTAGATAGAATTTTATCTAAAGTTTCTTACATTTGAAAATTGTTAGTATACGAGGGTAACCCGATATGGCGGGAATAAAAAGCTTCCTGTTCATCCTATACGGCGGGAATAAAAGGCTTCCTATTAATCCGGCACGGCGCGAAGTGAAAAAGACATGGAAGGGCTTGTAATCCATCGCTTCTGAATCGATCAGCTTGATCATTTGCAAGTCTAATGCAAGAAAGCAAAGGTGGTTTTAAAAGAACACAGAGGTCTGTGTTCTGAACATTATCCGTATCTAATTAAAAATGCCAGCGTTCCAGTGAAAGCACGTCTGAATTAAAAAACGGTGTTGCTATTTATAGTTACACACTTCGGAGTTAAAATTAATTTTATCTTGTTATTAATTTCCATTGTTGCAATATCACCAATGATTACTGCGACATTATTTTTAACAATACATAAGTAGTATATCTCTACTTGGAATTTATTTTTAAGAACTTTCAAATGATTTCAACGGCTTTTAATCTTGAAATACGAATTTCCAGGAATGTAATATTTAACTCATGTTAAGATACGATTAACCCCTTCAGACATCAAGTATAAGTTTGGTTTGTCGTTCTACGGTCATTTTATGCGCACTATTGCTAATTAGGCCGTTATCTACAGTTTAACATGGGTTCCGAATCACTATCCATATACTAAACTCATGTTTGTGAAAAATTGCAGCACCATGAAGGACTTACGCGAGTGAGCTGAAATTTTCAGGAAATGCAAATTACCTCATGATAGGCAAATGATTAGAATTTCAAATCCGTAGCGCATGCATATGCTGAGCAGCGCCCTTGAACGACGGATGGATCCGAATAAATAGACGGCTGCAGCGAGGCGTGTATGGTTATCGGTGGTTATCTGCAAGTGGTAAACGTTAGCTCAATCGCTACTTATGCCTCTTCGACGAAAGAGAGCGAGATTTGAACAACTTACAGAGTTTGAACGGGGGAGAATCATGGGCCTTCGTGAAACTGGATTGTCTTATCGTGCAGTAGCCGCTCGTGTCCAGCGTAACAGCAACACAGTGATGCGTCTTTGGAAGCAGTGGACGAACGAGTGTCGGACAATTTGGAAATCCGGGAATGGACCCCGAAATGCGACGTCAGCTCGCGATGATAGACACCTGGTCCGCATGGCGCTGACGGACCGTACAGCTTCCTCTAGACACCATTGGCAGCACAGTGGTCAATAGCTATAGGTGTTTCATTGTGTGCTTGCTTCATCAATTCGTAGACGTCTGCTGCAGCGTGGACTGAGCGCAAGGACTCCTTAATACAGGATCCCTCTCATACTAAACCATCGCCGCCTGCGGCTACAATGGGCCGCTCAGCATAGAGACTGGCGTGCTGATTGGCAGCATGTCGTGTTTTCTGACGAATCCCGCTTTAATTTGTGGTACCATGATGGCCGCATTCGTGTCAGATGCTATGCCGGTGAACGCCACCTTCCGGAGTGCATTATCGAACGCCACAGTGGACGAACACCCGGAGTTAAACAGAGGGGACCTACAGTTCAAAGTGGATTCCGAATTACTAACAAACATCCATGCCACCGCCAGGATTCGAACCTGAAGCCTGTGTTGCTAAAAGCCAGAGCGCTAGCCAATTGCCCATCAGGCTGCCATCAAGTACAGGATACAATGGTATTTGATTTAATTGTGAGTCGCTATAATTAGTGAACACTACATTTGTACAAAAGCATGAGTTCCTATAAAAAGATACATCATTATTAATGTTATCATTATAATGTTGTGATGTACTTAAGTAATAATCGCGGTTACCGTTTCTATTTACTTTCGAATACAAAATACTATGAAAAAATAACTTAAAGTAGATGGTTTTTTTGAATCCTCTGGTGCTATCAGGGTCTATAACTCTGGCGTTAACAGAAATAAGCTGGAAAAAATAATTATTCACACTCAAGAAAAATTTTTAAAAAGTTGAACACTTTGAGTGGGATATTTGAATAAAAGTGCAGGAAAAATTAAGAATTCTTCTAGGTCGTGTAACGGCGACATCTCCATGATAAATAAAATATTGTGTAATTTGATAATTTTTTTCATGATATGATTTATTATATCGATGGAACTGTGAAGTTTTGAATTTCTTTTAAACCATTTGACTAAGAATATTTGATTTAATTTATTTTGGTTGTAATCTAGAATATTGTACCCTGAGGACGTCGCCAATCTTGCAACCCGGAATATTTCGGCCATCTTCCGCTAATTTCTTTACGGTTGCAGTATTCTAGAGGAATTCTTAATTTCTTCTTTTCCCGAACAATATAATGACTATTTATTTCTATTTTAATAGTTATTTGCAAATTTTTGTAGTTTATTTAAAAGAATGTATATATTTGTTCTTTATGTAAAGAACATAAATATACATTCTTTTATTCCGATAAATTATTGATTATCGGAATAAATATTGTTATTATAACGTATTTTTACAGTATATGATACAAAAATAAACAATTTTTATGATGTTGCCACTTATGAAAATATGAAACAAACAAGAAAAACGATTTTTAAATTATAAATAACTTATATTTGATGATCAAATAATTATTTTCTTTTAATACTATTGGTATTTGTAGCAAACCGTTATTTGAATTTGGGCTGAATTTTTTTTTCTTTTTTTAATTTTAGAGCATTAGTTTACAGAAGAAAAGGCCATTGGAACATATTAAATTTTTCTGTGGTTTTCTGATGTTCTTTTTGTTTTCTTCATTCATTTGATAAGGATAGGTAAGGACAGGCCTTTGTAAGGCAATAAAATGATCATTTTCACCTTCAACAAAGGATATATCAGAGTAAAATGTAAGTTATTCTTCGGTATTTTTTTTTTCTTTTTAAATAATTTTGTTTCATCATTCGAATTCCGCATCATAAACAACATGAAATATTTTTTGACATAATAAAAAAAAAAATGGCGTATTAGCGAATAATTTTGGTGTAATTTTATCGTAACAGTGAAAAAATGCTACATTTATATTTATTAACGCAATGATACATTTATGTGAGTTAGCAAAACATAATTCCACATAATAATTTGTCGATAAAACAATTAAATTTGGCGTAAAAGCAATTTAGGAATAAAATTTTGGCAAAATAATGATATATTTTGATGTTAAAACGGCAATATGTGGTAAAAAGAAAACATTAAAATTTTGAAATAATAGAGGCAAAATTTTGGCGATAAAGCGATATAAATTGGCTTAAAGACAATTTAGGCATAATTTTTTGGCATAATAGTGCTAAATTTTGTTGTAAAAGCGATAGAATTTGGCACAAAAGTATTCAATGAATAAAATTTTTTTTTATTGATAAAAATTTGTGGTAAAAAGCTTAACTTTTGGCGTAAAAGCAATTTAAAAAAAAAAAATTCGCTTATTGAAAAAGTTTCACGTGTTAATATTTGGCGTTAAAGCGATCAATTTTGGCTTAAAACTGCTTTCAGGAATACTCTACGTAATTGCTGTTTGGCTACTAATATTGGAGTAATGACAATGTTTGCCGATGAATTTTGGTGAAAAAGTATTTTTGATGTCACCGAACTTCATCAACCATTTTGTTTGTTTACTTGGCGATTTGACATCCCAGTGAAGGATTTTGGCGCAATATCATTTTACCGCGAAAAACTACCTGGTGCATTCATTAGTATGCTTACTTGGAGACGGGAAATAGCATTGAAGCAACTTTTCTAAATTTTTATTTTTGCATAATTTGTGGGCGTTCATGTACAATTTATTTTCACATATTTTTTTCCATAGGAGAATTCAACAGGAAGATTTCAAGATATTTTTTTTTCATAAGAGAATTTAACAGGAAGTTTTCAAGATATTTTTTCCATGGGAGAATTCTATAGAAAGATTTGAAGATATTATTTTTTTCCTTAGAATTTATTGAAAGAGTTCAAGAATTTTTTTTTTCGGGAGAATTTTTTAGAAAGATTTCAAGATATTTTTTTCCATAGGACAATTCTATGGTAAGATTTCAAGATTTTTTTTTTTTTTTCATAGGAGGATTTTATTTTGGAGTAGGAAGTCTAGTTTCTTGAATTAATACATAAAAATAGTAACATATTAGCAATAAAATTTTTTTTTATAAGACAGAACTTTAGTGTTTTTCAGAAGTTATGACGTCAAGATTAATAAATAAATAGTTTACAAAAACTAAAAACACGCTTTTAGAGTTAATCAAACTAAAAAGTAAAAAATAATTGTTAACATAAGAATAAAATGACTGACGAGAAAAATGAATGTCACTGTTCTAAAAGCGTGGGGTGCTCGATATCAATCGTTATAATTTTTCACTAGTTTCATTCCGAAATGCAGAGTTAGTTTAAAAACGTTATACAAAGCACCCCACGCTTTTAGAACAGTGGCATTCATTTTTCGTCAGTCATTTTATTCTTATGTTAACAATTATTTTTTACTTTTTAGTTTGATTAACTCTAAAAGCGTGTTTTTTAGTTTTTTGTAAACTATTTATTTATTTTTTATTTTTTAGTTTGATTAACTCTAAAAGCATGTTTTTTAGTGTTTTTAAACTATAATATTTAAATGAGGTCCCGGTACGGAGGAGTGGAACTATAGCACTTACAATAATGTAATTGTGAGTAAAACAAAGGCTAAATGCGAATAGTCCGTTGTGCCACGGTCCCACGTAGGTTTGAATTTCTTTGCTGAATACTTTCATTCTACATGGGTTAAATTGATCTTCATAAGTTAAAATGAAATCTCTAATTCTGGCGATCCTAATCATGATGAGATAATAAAATCAAACTATTTTAGTGTCGTCGGTCCTTGATAAGTCTACAACGTTTAAATTAAATCTGATCTCTTAAAGTAGGGCAAAATCGAGCCCAAAGAGTCAGTTACAAACAAACAAACAAACATACAGGTGAAACTAATATAAAAGCGTATTAAAAAGAATCAACTGTTTTCTTTCTGAAAGATGCCTGTAAATGTTTCTTTGCAGCTTAAATAGTGTACGTGAGGAGAAACAGATCTCAGGGGAAAAAGTCAGTTACATACATACAAACATACAGGTGAAGCTAATAAAAGCGTATTAAAAACGGCGAATGCACAAGAGCAAGAGTTATCTAAATAGTTTTGGACAGTATATCTGAAGCAGAAATTTTCTTTTATGTATTCCTGAAGCAACATTATTTAGCGATATATACTTTGTTTCAGAAAATCACAATACATATATCCTAATGCCATAATTATCTACAATGTAACGCAACAATAGTATAGCAATTGACTTTAAATTTCACTTTGTGTGACTCCTTCAATTAGAGTTTCTAATTGCTAAACGTAATAATTTTAATGACTTTCTTTGATTTATACACCCAACACCTCTCCTTCTGGTTGCCTTCTTTAATTTCCCATGTTAATAAAATAAAAGTCTCATTCAATTTTCAACTACAGTATATATATATATATATATGTATATATATTGCTGCCATTGATTAAATAAAGCAAGGTTCTTCAAAATAATAATTTAAATAATACGTTAATATTTAAATACGGAACAACTTCAGCAAGACGCCTATCCTCCACGACAACAGAAACCATAACTGTTGCCAACATACGAAGCATAATAATAAAATAGAGAGTAGGGAGGCCAATCACTGTTCAAGAAATCGATAAATAAATAAAATTTTCATACAAAATACAGACTAGTAGTGCCATGTACCGTCCTAGAAAATTAATAAAATAGTAAGGCAGTAAGTAATTTCTAAAGACCAAAGAAGTTTTACAGATTTTCTGGACAACAACTTTGTACGCCTCATCAATGTATATTTTGTAAGTATGTGTTTTTCAGCTGCCAATATCGTTCAATTTTATATCTATATGTATTTCAACTATCTATATGTAGACATGCTTTAACGTTAAAGATAAACAGATAATTATCTCTAATACTAACATTTCCTGGTCTAAAGAAGCCAAGTATTTAGGTGTAATTTTTGATAGACGACTAACATTTAAAGCACATATTGACTACCTCCGCGATAAATTTAACACTCAATTTCGTAAATTATATTCTGTTCTAGGCAGGCACTCAAAACTAACAACTGAATTAAAAAAACTAATATATTTAGCTTATCTTCGTCCGATAATAGCATATGCGAGTCCAGTCTGGGGCTCTACTGCAAAAAGTAATTTTCAAGTCTTGGAAAGATTGGAAAATAAAGTTATACGTATGATTGTTAATGCTCCTGGTTCTTCCGTAACAAGGAAATTAAATTTGCTCTTTCCATGCCTAGTTTTCGGGATTATGTGGCTAAAAAATTTCTAACAATTTCTACACATCTCTCAATAGTTCTGATAATCCTGTAATTACTGCTTTAAATAAAATTGATTATGATATTTCTCTGCATACGTTTCGCAAGAGGCCACGCCATGTATTAAATATTAATCAGTAGACTTGTTTTCTTTTTAACTTCTATCTCTGGTCCTGGTAATTTTGATTAGGTTTGCGTACCGAGTTTGTTTGTGTTTATTGTTTTTGCTCTGCGTGAGTGCTATGATGTGCTTAGGCTTCCGGTATTTTTGGTTATTCTTTTTATTTTGTACTTTTTGCTTTGTATATACTGTATTTGTATTTTTTGTTTTTATTTTTTCTCTATATATTGTGCAATTTGTGTTAATTATCAATGGGCAGTGACCGACTGCCACTGTATCTTATGTTTGCCATTTGGAGGTCTGGTCGCTTCGCGACCAAGGTACTCCATTCACCTACACCGATTCTCTAAAGATAAACAGAAAAATCACAGATATGGATCAGAAAGAAAAGAAAATACGCATGTATGCAAAATATGTAATAACACGATGGAAAATAAATGCAATAAATTTGTATGCTTATGTAACTATATGCATGTATAATAAATACATTAACAAAAATTAAATATTATAACTATTTATACATAATTTTCTTACGTATTCGTATTTATTATAGTGGAATCTTTTTGAAATATATATTTTATACAATATACTTAACAAGAATCGTCGTAATAAACTTTTCAAGAACGATTATAAATTAAATGTTGTCAGGAACTAGCTGATTTTCTCTTTTGCAATGCTGAAATTAATGAATTATCTAGCTGATTAACATAATGGAACAGTATGATAACATCTAAAGTCTACAGACACATTGGTAATTTATTAGCTATGAGATTAGCTTGAATGATTGACAACTTTTTTTGAATATATATAATGAATAATGAATACATATGTAGGATTTGTTTGCTTGCTAAGCACCAGATGGAAACACATCACGGACTATGTGCCTTTCACACCAACCTTTTGCCATGTAGTGGCAGTATTGGACCTTGAACTCTGGCCCTGGAAGAAGGGAAGAAACCCCGTAGTTGGGCGCGAGAGGAGAAAGCTAGCTGACATGGGAGAGGCTGCGTCAAGCAGCGGTAGAAAATGGTTGTGATTGTTTAATAATTAATGTAAATATCGCTGTAAATAGAATATCTTTTCATTAAATGTATATTGTTGAGAAAAAAACAACACTTCTTTATTTCGCTTTGAAATACACCCCTAGATTGCCTCCCTCTGTCGTTAAACAATTTGCTAGACTGGTAGAGAAGTCTACACATATATACTTTTTAATATATATAGTTTAAGTAATATGTATACGTATATATATTTATATGTATATAAACCAGGGATGGCCAACCCGCGGCTCATGGGCAGCATGTGACCTGCTTGAATATTTTTTCCATCTCATAAGATTTATCACACTTTTACGAGATATATTTAGCTTATAAAGGCCAAAGTAATGAAAACCAATGTATTAAAAATACATTACGTGTGCATCCATATATTCAAGAATTAACTGTCGAAATGATGAGAAAAAAAATTAACTTTGATTTTAAAATAATATTCTTGAGAATACATGACAGATATTGCCTGTTTCATTTATGAGTTTGCAGATTAATTAAATTATATTCTGCGAATTCGTGATCCGCGCGCATCTTGGAACATCTAATATAACAGGTTCTATATTTCACTTTAAGTGACCTCAGTGACAATCCATAAATACTCATAGTTGATTGTTGATAGCACAGTAAACCAGACTCTTAGTTGAAGTTGTTAGCGCTTTTGATTCAACTTACATCTGCGAATCGTTTTTCGAAAATGAATTTGACGAAACACAAAACACGCTCAAGAATAACGGACGCAACGCAATTACTAGAGTGTTATTTGGTTATTATATTATTTACATATATATATATATATATATATATATATATTATGTGTGTGTGTGTATATGTTTTACATATAACAAAAATAATAACTCATTATGTTTCAATTTTTCATTCCAAAAAAATGTCCATAGTGGGTCTAAATCTAATATGGGAACACATAATTTTATATGCTGTCCGCGGGTTATGATGCACTTTCAAACTGTCCCGCAAGATCCTTTGAGTTGGCCACTCCTGATATATACAAATAAACACATACAGCAAAAGCTGCATGAGATGATCAAAGTGAGATGTGTAATGCTTTTGTATTTAGTACTTGAATCAATTTATTTCCCTTTTTTTTTTTAATTACGCGACTGATTACGAATCCCTGAAATTTTATGTATACCAAATTCTATTGTTACATAAATTCTATATACAAATACGTTGTATTGACGAAATCATCCTTGGTTATTATTTCTTCTGGCCATAACCATGATTTCTTGCTATTTGCTAGTTGCATTAAATTTTTATAATTTTTATTTTTAGTATATGTTGAGTCAAATATTCTTTTCGAAAGTTTTTTTTTTTTTTGTTATTATTTATTTTAAATAGTAGTTGTTCAATAATAACCTATACATTTTTCTGGAAAAAAAAATCTACAGAAATAAAGGAAATACTTTTGAAAATTCCTAAAGAACTCTGATTTTTAACAATCAGTGATATATCATAGCGATTTTTAAAAAGAATGGATACAGCTTTCTGACAATCAGCATAGAAAAACTAGTAAATTCTTGGAATAAAGAAAATATATTTCAAAAGAATTAGAAATAAAACGAAGCATCCTTCATCTAAAAAAATATTTCATTTTCTCACATACCGTGCTGCCATCTATTGATGAAAAAAGATAAAGAATAGCGAACGATTTGAATTAAGCCAAAATATGTTTTTTCCCAAGTCTATCTTTTTTTTTTAAATGTGATCAGAATCATATTTTATATTGCATAAAATGTGAAGTAAAAATTCAGATATTTTTTTCACTGATGCTAAAAATTATTTTTATTATTCATCAAATACACTTACATTTATTTTTTAGAACAGTGACTTACATTATCACATATAAACGTATTTATTTTTTTCATGAGTGGTTATCTTTTAACATTTATGTATATTACGGACAAAGAAGGAAGAATATTATCCACAAAAATCATTAATATTTTGAATTGCAAAATGCAACTAATCGCGATGTTTTCAACTAATCGCGATGTGAATGAAAAAAAATAAAAGTTTTAATCGCATCTTAGAAATAATATTTTAATCTGATTATACATTTAATTTGAAGCTATTTTAAGAAATATCTACAGTCATATATTTTTTATTATGTAACATTATATTGTTTTCTGTTTATTTTTTTCCTGGAGTTTTTGATATCTAAAAATATGTAACTGTGAAAAAATTATATGAAAAACCAATTAATTCCTTGCATAACAAAAAGTATAGCACGAAGATAAACAGCAAATTCTGTATAAAAAATGCATAAAATTTAAAATATGTGGATATAGAAAAGAGAACACATAAAATAGCAGACATTTGCATTTGAATAAATATTAACCAAACATACACTCATGTCCATAAATTAAGGATAATGAAGTTCAGGCAAAAGAAAGAGACAGAAGCAAAACAAATTTGACTTATTTGTAAAGTCTATTTATTAAACAAAAGGTAACGAGCAAAAAAGATGCTATATGTTTGACATAATTAATAAAAATTGCGATTTCTACTCCCTGGAGCAAATTTCAAAAAAGAACCTATTTACAAAAAACAGTATAACATGGTTAGTATGATGGTTAATATGGAGTATGTCTCCCGGACGATGCAATACAGGCCTTACAACGCCTAGGCATGCTGAGTATCAAATTATCAATCTGATCTTGGGGAATATTACACCACTCATCAAGCACTGCCCTCCGAAGTTCCGGTTGACAGGTGGGAGGTGGATGACAGGCTGCAATTCGTCGGCCAAGCATATCCCACACATGCTCTATTGGATTCAAGTCCGGTGAGTATGCAGGCCAATCCATACGGGTGATATCCTCAATTGAAGGCATTCGTCTACAATGTTTGCACGGTGAGGACGGGCGTTGTCATCCATAAACAGAAATTCAGCACCCATGGCGCCCCGAAACAAACGTACATGTTGTTCCAGAATGACATCCCGATAGATGTGGCCTGTCATCGTTACTCTCTGAACATGCAGGTCAGTTCTGGAACCAAGAATAATTCCTCCTCAAACGAGCCATCCTGCACCACCGTAACGGTGTCGTTCAATGGTGTTCCCTTGATGGTAAAGGGTACCTGGCGCTCTCCATATGAAAGTCCGGCGAGATTCAGACTGCAAACTAAACCTGGACTCGTCGGAAAACATCACACCAGACCACTATTGCGGTGTCCACAATGCATGCTCTCTACTCCAGGTTAATCGCAGGCGACAGCGAGTTGCGGTAAGTGGAACACATCTGACAGGCCTACGAGCATATAGACCAATGTGCCCTAAGCGTCTGTACACGTCCTGCCTTGAAACTGTCGTACCGGTAGCTGAAGAGAGCTGACGAGACAGGTCTTGTGCTGTGTTCCGTCTGTTTCTTTTGGCAGTAACTGTTAAATACCGGTACTCATTCGGCGTTGTAACTCGGGGGCGACCTGTGCTGTAACATCTACTCACATTACCATCATCTTGGAATCGTTGCCAAAGCCTGGAGATGACACTCTGGGCGATTCCAAGTTCCTCGGATACTTCCAGCTGGGTACGTTCACATTCCAGTCGTCCGATAATTCTACCACGTAAAAAATCATCTAAATGCTTTCTTTGTGTCATAACTATGCGGTTATTGTACTGAAAGGCTTTTAAAGCGCTTGTGAACAATTTTACTTCTTTGCCACCATTCCTTATATATCCCTCTCTTACACTCTCGTCATTGTGACGTACTATCCGCGCCATCTGGTGGTTTCCTGTAATTTGCATATTCTTCTTCAAGTTGTGTGTGATAATTCTACAGGTGAAATTTTTATTTTAGAGTTCAATTTCTGTGTGATTCTGAATTATCCTTAATTTATGGACATGAGTGTATAAAGATGCAGTTCTGAAAACAAACAAGAAAATGCTGATTTTTAAGTTCTTCTAGAAGTATACCAGTCAATAAAATACTGTCTAATATCTTAACTAGAAATTAAACCAAAACATTAAGTTTTCAGTTCTCGAAGTTCTGTAAAATAATATTAATTATTCATGGATTACTTGAAATTTGGTCTCATTATTTATATACATCACAGTGTGCCACACATTTTTAAGACTGGATTTATAAAATTAAAAACAAATAATTATATTTTGTTATGACTTTTATTTAAAATGAGATCTTTCGGCTTCGTTAGAGAAGCTTAATAACAGCAGGAATGCCTGTTAGAATTCACTTTTTGAGGTATTGTCTCCAAAGCACAAATTGAAGTTGTTTGTATAGTCACTATGCCATCAAAATAACCTTCATTTTAAGTTTTGGGAATTAAGAGGAATCGCAATGTGGTTAATTAAGTGAATGTGGTAGATGATTTAACCCTCAGACCCTCAGACGTTATTTGTTGCCAAAAATCGTGAATCGTGACTGAGTGCATTATTATGCAACAAACACCAACTGTTTTCATCCCGATATCCTGGAGGAATAAGACAAATTTTGGCCATCACACGCTTTAAAACATTTAAATAATACTCCCCAGTAATTGTTTGTAAAATCAGAACAAATTCTTTGTGGATAATCTAGACCAGGGGTCTCCCAACTTTTCAGCCTTAGGGCCCTATTGTTTACTCAGTAAGTACCAAGGGCCAAAACTGTTTTAATTTTTCTGCCATTATCTATAATTTCTAGACTAGTTCGCAGGTTTATGTTTGATTCAGGATATATACATTCCAAACATCGATATACATACATATGCGGTACTCTTTACCCCAACATAACTACCGAGGGTAACCGCGGAATGTTCACTAGTGTATAATGTTAGTGGATTCATTTCAATTATTTGTTAGTTGTCATGCTTAAGTTAAATTTTCTGCGTATTATGCTTGTCATTAAGCTTTACCTAGCAAGTAAATAAAACCGAGTTTGTCATTCTGTGTTAAAAAAAAAAACAAATAAACAAAAAAGCAATAATCTATTCGCCGTCGCGGGCGGATTGATGACACTGGTGGGCCGGATTTGGCCCGGGGGGGGCATGGTTTGGACACCTCTGATCTAGACGAATGAAACAAATTTTGATCATCAGATGCTTCAAAACATTTAAATAACACTCATCAGTAATTATTTGTCCAATCGGAACAAATTCTTTGTGGATAATAACCTTATTATCGGAGAATGTGAATAGCATTGTTTTGATTTTTGATGTAACTTTACTTGTTTTTCGCTTTTGGTGAGCTTTTTGAGTTATTGTCAGCACTTTGTATATTTGCTTTTGGATCACACTGATGACACCCTGTTTCATCACTTGTAACAATTATTTCAAGAAGTTTGGATCATTTTTAGCGGCTGAAATGATGTCTCTACAATGTGCACTTCTCTTAGATTTTGTTCCTTAGTTAAAGTATTTTTATTTACAGTATTGATTTCAGTGCCTTATTTCAGGCGTATTGTCTGCATAATGTCTTGTGCATTGACCATGGTCCAACATGGACTGTAGTACCAGAGAGTTAGTTAGTTTAAAGCGACTTTTAGCTATATTTTCTAGATACAAGAGGTATTGATAGTGATTCCGGTACAAAACCAAACTTGCTTTAAGTTAAAACTATAAATATGTATACAATGTAATAATGATATTGTAACATATTTGTTATCATTTAATTTTTGTTTCAAACTATTTGATGGTGGCAAATTGGGAAATATAAAATAAAATTTAGTTTAAAAACAAACAAAACTTTTTCAGAAAAGTGTGACTTTGTTTGAAGACCATAACGATATTCTACACAAAATTGAATAATAATAATAATAATAAAATATGGTAAAAGATTGGTGAAAGCAAATATAACGTCTGTTTCATAAGAATGCAAATATTTTTCCACAAAAGTATACAAAGCAAAACTCTGTATCTATAAGCTGCGTAGACTAGATAGGTATTATCTGTTGTTTTAAGCTATCAAACCCAACCGACTTAAGTAAGGAGAAAAAAAAAAGAAAAAAAAGAAAAGGCGAATCTGTTTTCTTTTACATAATCAGCTACATTTTACGAGAGTGACACAATAAAAAGTTTCACGTCTAATCGTCCGAGAAAGCGGTTTATTTTGCGCTCCGATTTACATAAGCGATATGCGGGCTTGAATCCGCTGAGAGTCGTGAGGCCGTAAATCATCGTCGGATAGAAGGAAAAAAAAAAGAATGACCACTTATGACTTTCAAGTAGAGAGAACAATGGTTGGTAGGTGTGGAAGCGTTGTCTGTGGCCAGTGTGGATCAGCATAGAGATGGCAGATCGGCGCTACCACCTGAGGTCCCCTTCTACAGAGAGAAAGAAGGGGCACGATCCCAAGAGTGCCTTGCTGAGGATGACAAAGGACGACACCAGGGCGGCCAATGTGCCCCAGATGCAGAGTGGGGCACCAGCCGCCCTATATTAAGTAAGCAGACATTTTTTCAATATCCACGTACGGGATGCTTGCGACTACAACCCACTGTTAACATGTGGGGTAAAATTTAAAATTTCTGGATTTGACTTTTTTTAGGATAATAACGTTAAATTTTGGTCTGTTAGACTTGGTTATTTCGGGCAGATGTTGGATGTTTTCACTTTCTGGCCAAAGTCATCGCCAAGGCTTCAAATTACTGGTGAATTTCGGCGAATTACTAGAATTAAGCTATTAATTACTGGTGAATTTTGGCGATGCTTAAATTTATTTATTTTATTTAAAATAATATATTTTGGCGAATTAACTAGAATTAGGCCATTAATTACTGATAAAGGAAAATTTCATGTGAAGCGTATTGCACGAAAGCATAACCTTCACTTCTGCAATTAATGTCTTTGAACATTTAAGGTCAATTGGGGTGTTCAGATTCAATTCTCAGATGTTTGATGCCCTTCATTTTGGTACCAAATTAGCCATTGCCGAAGCTTAAAATTACTGATGATTTTTGACGAATTACTAGAATTAGGCTATTAATTACTGGTGAATTTTGGGGAATTATTATAATGTCTATTAATTACTGGTGAATTTTGGCGAATTACTAGAATTAGGACATTAATTACTGGTGAATTTTGGCAAAATTACTAAAATTAGGCCAGTAATTGCTAGTTCATTTTGGCGAATTACTATGATTAGGCTATTAATGGCTGTTCCTTTTTGGAAAATTACTAGAATTAGACTATTAATTAGTGGTGAATTTCGGCGAATTACTAGAATTAGGAAATTAATTACTGTGGAATTTCGGCGAATTACTAGAATTAGGAAATTAATTACTGTTGAATTTCGGCGAATTACTAGAATTACCACAACCCACTGTTAACATGCGGGGTGAAATCAAGTTTAACATTTCTGGATTAAACTTTCTTTTGATGATAATGCTACATTTTGCACTGTTAAACTTCGATTATTTCAGGGATTCTCAGATGTTTGATGCCCTTCACTTTTGCGCCAAATTAGGCGTCGCCAAGGATTAAAATTACTGGTGAATTTTGGCGAATTACTAGAATTACGCCATTCATTGCTGATGAATTTTGGCGAATTATTGGAATTAGTTAATTAATTAATGCTGAATTTTGGCAAATTACTTTGAGTTAGGCCATTAATTACTGATGGATCTTGGTGAATTTGGGCTAATTACTAGAATTATGCCATTAAATGCAGTTAAAATTTGGCGAATTACTAGAATTAGGCTAGTAATTGCTGGTTCATTTGGCGAATTACTATGATTAGACTATTAATTGCTGTTCCTTTTTGGCGAATTATTAGAATTACACAATTAATTAGTGGTGAATTTCGGCGAATTACTAGACATAGAAAATTAATTACTGGGGAATTTCGGCGAATTACTAGAATCAGGAAATTAATTACTGGTGAATTTTGGCGAATTACTATAATTACTACAACCCACTAATAACATGCTGGGCGAAATCAAGTTTAACCTTTCTGGATTAAACTTTTTTTTTTTTGATAATGTTAAATTTTGGTCTGTTAAACTTGATTATTTCAGGGATTCTCAGATGTTTGATGGCCTTCAAATTAGGCATCGCCAAGGATTAAAATTACTGGTGAATTACTATAATAGGGCCATTAATTAATGTTGAATTTTGGCAAATTACTAGAATTAGGCCATTAATTACTGGTGAATTACTATAATTATGCCAATAATTACTGTCGAATTTTGGCGAATCTCGTTTTTACAGCCAAAATCTCCAAAAACTAACAGAGGGATCAGGCATCGTAGACTCATCATTTTTTCTACAACGTAGCGCTACGTGCTCTGGGTGGAATAGATGGCTCAATGTTAATCAATAGAGAAATTTTGCATGTGATACATTGACATTAGAAATAGAACTTAAATCTTTTCCCAAGCTGTGGATACGTTAATTTACCTGAAACAAATTAGCCGATTTAACGAAAGCTGTTACCGTCATTTTAATAATATGCGAAACTACTATTACATAAAAAAAAATCAATAATACCTATCTCAATGTTACAAAAAATGAGCACATATTTAAAACAAAATTCCCCATATTCATATAAATGTATATTGAGTATAATAAGACAATTGAAATCAGTCTTTAATTATAACTATAGATTGATTTTTTTTTTTAGAATAAAAAGTGCTATCAATAATACAATTTCAAAATTTATTTATAGTGTATAAAATGTCAATGCTAACAATTCAAAAATAGGTTAAAATGTAATTTAACCTATTCGAAGACACTGGTTTTAAAGACAAGAGATAAATTTAAAATCTTTTCCCCACGTTTGTATATGAATACAATTAATACTAAAAAACAGATTAAAATGCAATTCAATCTATTCTTCAAAACTAGTTTGAAAATTGTCTGCTTTGGTAATCTTAGATCGTAAATTAAATTATGCTCCTCACATTAACTATCTTAGGGATAAATTTAATAGATGCATTCGTGTACTGTATCCACTCATTTGTAGGAATTCTACTATGTCTTTGGAAAATAAAAAACTCATTTATCTTGCTTACTTGCGTCCAATACTTGCATATGCGAGTCCTATTTGGGGATCTACTGCTCCGTCGAATTTCGAGATCATACAAAGACTTGAAAATAAAATCCTACGTATGATTACAAATTCGCCTTGGTTTTCCGAAATGATGATATCAGGCATGCTCTTTCCCTCCCAAGTTTTAAACAATTTGTGTATAAAACTGCAAAAATTTTTTATAATTCCATTCCAAATATTAATAATTCCGTTTTGAATGATCTAAGCAACTATGTTTACGACATTTCTGATTTTAAAAATCGCAAAAGACCTCGCGCTGTTCTGAATATTATTCATCAACATTCCGATATCCTCCTTTCCGAATTGCCATGCAGTTTCTCCACTGAGTCACAATTTCCCCTCAATCGTTATTGTTTGTTTCTATTGTTTATCACTTTTATTACCTACTTGAAATTATAGTAATAATATATATAAAAAAAAATTATATATGCAGAATTTTATTATTATTATTTATTTATTTTTTTATTAATTAATAAAAATTTCGAATAATTAATTTTTAAATAAATTAATAATATACCTATATTGCTTTTTACTATCTAATCAATGGGCTTAAAGCTAAAGAAATTTCCTTCACTCACAAAGCAGGAGATAGAGGTTGCTAAGCAACCAAGGTTCTCCATTAATCTGGCAAATTGTCTGCTTTGGTGTAATATATCCGGACAATGTATTATCACAGTATATTGTTGCTGTTTATTAAAGCGGCTAATTTAATTCACATAGCATATTGATATTTCTTTTATTGTGATATCATCAAAGTTGTTATAATGAAATGCTAATCTAAAATTGGGTTGAGGTTTCTTCAGAAATGCATAGATAAAATTTAAAATATTATATATTAAATAGTGCAAATGAGCAAATGATGTTAAGGCGGTAAAAATATATATTTCACTAATTAACTGATTATAAATGCATGAAAGAATTTCAATTACTTAAAAAAAACTGCTGTAGTTTATGATTAGGTAATAAATGATTCAAATGTGATAACTTGAATTAAATTTTCGAAGGAAAAAAAACAGGAAGTAATTTCATATTTTATTTTTGCAAGAGCCAATTCTGGTCTGGGAGATTATAAGTGTGTATGACTACAATCATGACTAAGTAGTCTTTTCTTTCTTGCTCAAGTTTTATTAGGCATAGCAAGCACCATGTAAGCACGAAATATTTAAAAGTACATCGCTTAAAAATTTCACGATGATAAATTATTATGGCCTTCGACGAATCAGTTGTCCCCAAACTGGCGATAGTTTAAACCCGCGTCACTTATGGTTCATCCATCACGACTGCCATTCTTTGCAGAAACAAATACCCGAAATATCTTGCTTGCGCATTAAAGAAACACCTAAATGACGTTTCTAAGCGGTATGACAAATGGAAAATTGCTCTTAACATCAACAAAACAGAAGCAGTCTTCTTCAGCAAGAACCAAAAATATATATAAAAAAAAACGAACCAACGTATGGGAAATGGGTCTGAATGGTAGAGTTACTAGCGCTCTGGCCCTCGGTACCACAGGTTTCGGGTTCGAGTCACGGAGGTGCAATGGATGTTTGTAGTGGTTCGGAATCCACTTTAAACCGTAGGTCTCGGTCTAATAGGATCGTAGAGCGTTGCGGGGACATTGTTACTCCGCGTCCGTGGCTTATCTTCAAGTTACAAAAGCCCCCTGGGTAGTGCAAGGGAGTAACGTCTATACAGCGCTTGCCTTAAGGCATCAAAGACCAAGCTGTCTAAGTGTTTGCCAGCTGCATTGAAAGAAAAAAAAAGTATTGGAAATTAACGAACCAACTCAAAAATTCACTTATCTTCTGGATATCAGAAACAAAATATCTTGGAATTTATCATCATAAACATCTAAACTTTTACATTCAGAGAAATTCAAAAGCAAGCAGATAAAATGAGTAACGCCCAAAATTAGGATGACGAAATAGGATGGCGAATCGTCGGGAGTCTGCAAGTATAAAATGATAAGATGTAGTAGTTTTTGTAAATAATAAAATTTTCTAATATTTTGATTTCGAGTTCATATTGCTTGAGATTGAAATGTGACACTTTGCATCATGTCCAACCGATAAAAACAGCTTAACGCTATTGAAACTGTAATGGGAAAGTTAGGCAAAGACGTTCAAGATGGCTAAGGAAGACATCGACTCTTGTTTGATATAGAGACTCATAATCGACATTTGTTCAATATAGAGACTTAACAAGAGTTTATTAGCTTCTCAGTTCTTTTATGACCTTCATGTGGCCGAGTAGGAAGGGTTACTTTTTCCAGAAAGTTATACGAGATAGGCTTGCAATTAACTTTTGTCCGCATATATGAGTTTTGCTTTCTACAGAAAATGTCAATTTTGAACTTGAGATTAGTGTGAAAAAGTTCTATTTATTGATAAGTCCTGGTTCAGCCTAACCGCTTATTCTGGATGTACATTCATCTGGAGAGAACCAGGGATACACTATTTGTCCTCCTAAAATGAAACCATTTTAGAAATTGAGGCTTAGGCAGGCATCAGGTTGGACAGGGCATATAACTTGTTTTTGTTTAAAAGCTCTTGTTGGAAGAATAAGTCTAATAAATAGATAATTAAACTAATATATAGATCACTAAAATACTGAACAGTAAACATTACTGAACAGTAAATCCAGACATTGAAAATAGACTAAAGATTATTAGTATTATTATTTTGTAATTTCTTTCGATGATTTAAGTCTTCTAAAGCTTTGTTAGCACACATAGAGTAAAGTTCAGAGAATGTACGTGACATTGTTGAAGTAAATCAATGTTTACCACATATAGCGAAGAAATAAGTAAAAAAGACCTTTGTGCTGTTCTGACTAATCCTCAGTGTCCGGAAGACCTGTACAAACAGCCTATAAGCAGTCTACTCATGGGGTGAAGGGAATAGCTTCTGTTGTGATGGAGCACCCGTAGGTAGTCTGATTTGCCTTGGAGTCGCAGTAGAAGACCAGTATCTTCCGGTGGCATCTTATCTTAGGTGGGAACTACCCTGAATTTGAGTATCGTATGGGAGAAAACTCTGAAAACTCCTACTAAGTAATCTGACTAACGAGGCAAGATGCTGAACCTCACAAACGCCATCGAGTCTACTCCCTTTTGAAACAGTGTCTACAACAATGCCGCCAGTGTATTGAATCTGTTCAACTAATCCTCACTACTAGAGGCGTACGTTGCCAAGAGTCAGGATCAAAAGAAGGCTAAAATAGACACAAAAAGTCAAAAAATAATAAATAGATAAGTCGAAGTAGACTAAAATTTTCTATTGTTGCTGGAAATAAATTATGTAGCAAAATAGTTGTACATTATGAGCCAAAAATATTTATTTAATTTTCATTGGTGAAAGTATTCATATTGGAATTTGGTTGAATTGCTTAGTAAATATTTTAAAAATATAATTATTATTTTAAAAGGGCTGTATTTTTGCTTTAGTTTTTAGCCAATCTGCATTTTAATTAAATTAATAATAAAAGCTCTTGTTCATATAATGGTAAACATGAGAATATAATGATATGTTGAACATGAATATTAAATCGTATATCAATATCATATTGAAATATATCAATATCGTGAGTATTGAATCAATATGAATATGTCAATCAAATATGAATATTGTTCCTATAATGATTATAAATATGATATGTTGAATATGAATATTGAATCAATATAAAATATATCAATATCATCAAATATGAATATTGTTCATACAATGATGTTAAATTACTCTTCGAAATATAGTTTTTGACTGAATTAACTTTTAATTCATCATCAACTTAGTAATTATCTATTCACTTTAAATTTCGAGTAATATATCCTTGCAACTTTAAATTGCGAACTGTATGTGATTTTATGACCTTTTCTTTATACAAAAGGTTCTATTGTGATGTTTTTAAGGATTTTTTCATTTTTTTTTCTCGTGGATATTTATTTCTTTGTATTCTTGTATGCAGTTGATTTTATTTCTGTTCTCCTACTTTTTAAATTTATTGTTTTATCCAGTTCTAACAGAATTCAATATTTTATTGAAGTTCGGATTGCAGTGTAACTGAAGAAAAATCCTCCAATGGTTTCTAACTTCTGCTAATATAATCAATTTTAGTTTCTTTCTTTATATATTCAATTTAAATTCTTTTCCAAATTTTAATCAAAGGAAAATTTTCACAACACTTGAGAAAGGGTAAAAGTTATATATAATAGCTGTTCCTTAAAAGAAATGTAGTAATATTTAATATTGATTCTTTTCATGCATTTAAAAAAAAAACACAAGTAATAGTTATAAATATTTCTTTGAAAATCTGTTACGCTTAAAAAATGCTACACGTAATATAATTTTTATGATGTGATTTAAAAGTCTTACTGATAGCAGATTTACTTTTCAAAAAAGCCTTGACTTTTCGTGGTAGTGTTTTATCAGAAAGAAGATTACTTTTTGTAAGATAAAGTAAAAAGATTAAAGTTTTGTTTAATGCATATTCCTAGTTGAAATGCAGGTTAATCCTCATCTTCGGCGACGAGAATTCTTAAGGTTTGGTTTATAAAATGTTATTCAATAAAAATATGTAGTGGCAGTTCAAGTATACACTATCACAAATAACAAGTATACATTAAGGTTTATTCCGCTAAGGATTAAAATATAAACACTAGTATATACTATCAAGTAAATGTTATTATGTATATCAAGTATATACTCATTCTGTAGAGGATTAAAATATCGAACCTGGTGTACGCTGCCAAATGTATACTATATCAGATATGAAGTATGCACCATGTTCATTCTGCAGAGGATTAAAATATCGAAAATGGAGTACCTTGTCAAATGTATACTGTCGGTATAGTCAAATAAAATCAACTATGTATTATACTGTTATCAAGTATGCATTCTCTGTAGAGGGTTAAAATATCGAACATTGGTGTACGCTGTCAAATGCATATTGTCACAAATATCACGTATGTACTGTATTCATTCTTCAGAGTGTTAAAATATCATACCTGGTGTATGCAGTCAAATGTATATTGTAACAAATATCACGTATGTACTGTATTCATTCTTCAGAGTGTTAAAATATTGAACCTGCTGTATGTTGTTAAATGTATATTGTCATAAATATCAAGTATATGTTATGGTTCATTTTTTCTTGAGAGTGTTGAAATATCGGTACTAGTATACGCTGTCCATTCTACGCACTAAGGCTCATTCTGCTGGGGTTGAAATAACTAACACAAGTCATTCAAATATCAAGTTTGTTGTTTCAGGCGAAGCCTACACAGCTGAAGAAGCCGTCAACAGGTCGGAATCGGAAGATTTCAAATCAAGCTCATCGTGCTCTCTGGATTTGTCTGGGTAAGGTGACATTTAAATTTTAATTTGCAATGTTTTGTTTGCATTGTTTTTTCTGTCTTCTTATCAGTAATATTTTCTCAAAGTAATTCGCATTGAGAAATAATTTATTGCTAAGTTTTTAAATAGAAAAGAAAATTGATTTTCCCATCAGTATGATACAAATTCAAAGTACAAAGTACTACAAATTTCAAAGTAAGCAGAAGGAATGTAAATCTGAAAATGGCAAAGTTGGATAGAAATTTCTTAAAATTTTGCAAATCTGTGAAAGGGGAAAGCGGTCAAAGTTAATTAATATGATGATCCAAGTCAAGTAACAATGATTTATTGTATTTTACGTATGGACGAACATCAAAGTTAATTACAAAAATGTAAAGAAAAGTCGAACATTCAGCCTCCCAAGAAATACTTGGCCACTACTGAGGAAGTTCAATCAGTATAAAGAGGGCGCTACTGATGCGCTGCAATAGATGTTTCCAGATATACAAAAAGCAGCAGTGTCCCGTTAAAGGAAAAAAAAATTATTGAAACATGTTGGATCTAGTGCTAATCAACGATTTTATATTGAAATTGTTATGAATTATAGATTACATCATACTTTGGGTTGATTTATATCTCCAAGTGAATGAAAGTGATTTTTTTCTTTCGAAGAAGAATTTTGTGCATTTTGTAAGAGAAACAATAGTTCTAATGAAGAAACGCAAACAAATGTTCCTATTTAAGAAAATTAAAAGAATACAATTTTAAAAACATTTAAAATTCCTCTTCCTCTGAAATTAAAAAAAAATTTTTTTTTGAAGAAATTTAATTATTTTGAATTTATTGCTTCAGGTTCAATTAAGTTTGAAATATTCTGGATCATATTTTTACTATTTTTATATTAGGTCAACAAGAAAGTACGTTCGATTTTCACCATGTACTTAAATAGTGGAAAACCAAAATTACTTTCTTGCCAACCCAATACAAAATTATTATTATTATTTTTATGTACATTATAGAATCAACTTAGAAAGTCTTCTCAAAGCTTAGTAAAAATATTTTTGTTCTTTATTGGGTGATTTAACAATCATGGGACAAACTTTATAGAATGGTATGGCTTTATAAAACATGCATTTTGTACAGGAATCTAGGGTCGAAAGTGACATGTTGAGGAGGTACATACTTTCAAACAAATTTCTGGTAACAACCTATGGCACAATGCCCCACTGATACCCGTCACTTGATGAGTTTTAAGCCCTCTGATAGGCAACCGCGATGGTCACTTTATTTTATTCTTACTCTGTGTTTGCAACTGCGTTTTTATTTACGAGACTCCAGTTGACTCAGAATTCGTTGCTCGGCGATCCATTGCAGCTACAAAAAATGCGCGAAATGCTTGGAATCTTAGGAACTGTTTGCCAACCATTCCTTCGACTCTACCAAGCGTGTATTAGTGTCGGTAGTGGGAATTTTAAACATTGAATCAAAAGAAGCATTTTGCAACGATGTTATAATTAAATAATGTTTACTTTTCATGTCTCATTTTTGTGTTCGTGCTTGAATGTGTAAAAAAAAAAAAATTGCATACTTTAGTAAGCTGTACCATCCTCAAAGTTTGTTCCATGATCGTTTAATCCCCCTTTATATACTGTTTTGAACGAACGAACTTTCTTGAAATAACATTTTATTGAATCATTTTCTAGATGGCCAAAGGATTCGATCTCGTCGTGTCCGTCTTCATCAACTCTCTCATGTCCTGCGAATGGAATCTGGTAAAGTGGCAGTCGGCTCTCATGGTCACGGTATGTATTATCTATGTCTCCATGATATTTTGAAATGGTTTATTTCAGGTTTGATAACAGCTCAAAAGGTCCTATTTTTCCAATTCTTGCCTTATTACGCTTAAAAGTCCTTCCCTCACTTCTTATTGAAGTAAACACGTCCTCAGTCCATGGTCTATTAATCACGATATAACACCTCATGACGTAGTCCGTATTCCATCTGTAAATTTCGGTCCAACAGACAATCACTAATTTTATGATGTGTCATTATCCATGAAACTGTTTATCTGCTATCTAACTATACTATCGTAACTATACTATACTAACATACTATGAGTGACAGGATGTTCTCATTAGTACAAAACACTAAATGCATGTAATATAAATATTATCGACACTGTTTTCTGCTGTCAGGTTTGAATGACAGGTTGTTAGTATTTACTTGTTAAAGAATATACATTTCTTTCCCTGGGAACAGAAATGCTATATCTTTCCAGTGGGGAAAATGCTACAGGCCGCTTTTTTTTATGTTATTCTTTTTCTTTATACATCAGTATCCTTAAAAATTGTTTACTAAATATTAAAATTTTTCTACAGAAATGCATTTATTTGCATTTTTGTAACCCAAAGAACTGAGAAACTACATAAAAATATACAACTATTTTTGCTTTCGATCCGAGTTTGTCGTGAATAGTTAAAATATATCTGATTGAAAAACACCATAAAAAATTTAATTCTCCGGCTAAAATTTTATTCTGAAGCTGGATGTATCGCACTTGTTTCGTAAAACAATAGTTAGATTATTTAGCATATGTATGTTTGTGATGCATTCATGAATTTGGAAAACAGCAATAAAACATTGTGATTTTTTTTGTCGACAGATTTACACTGGAGCCCTTAATGTAGTATTATATAAAAGCACTCTGAAATATATAAATTTACACCTTTTTTTCAATACGGAAATATTTCTTTTCGCATATTTAATCTTTGTTACGTATTCATAGCATCTTTCAGCACTGAAGGTGCTTTTCAGTATGACGTTATAAAAGCAGCATTCTAGAAATCACCATTGCCCGTGCAAGTTCCGTTTTGTACATTATTCATAAAGGATTTATTCCACCATAAAACAAAAAGTGCCGTTTGTTCTGACCATCGTGCTTTTAAGTAACTAAGAGCCATTCTTTGAAAAGGTTTTTTTTCTTCTTCTTCAAAACTCATTTAAGGTTTTGCTGCTCACGATTATTTATACGAGATAACAATTGTTCTCGAGATTTCTTGCTGCGACTTTTTAAGAAGAGGACTGAATAGCTTTACACAATTTGCTCAGAATATGTATTGTCTTTTAACTGACTCTCGAAAAAGTGAGAATATAAAAATATGGATAGTACGAGAACATATATTTAATTGTAAATAACAAAACATAATAATTAAAATTTAAAAAATTATTTTTAATACACCCTCTATGTCTTAGCTAAATAATTAGACAAAGAAAAACGAGGTTTATGAGGTTTGGTTCGGTTTGGTTTGTCGCTCTACTGTCATTGTTTTGCACACTTTAGACTAATTAGACCGCAATTTATGAGAAGATAAAGTTCGAAAAAGATATGGATTTTAAATATTTGGAATCATTTTGTCACCGAAAATAATGCTATTATGCCAGAGATTATTCAAAGATTACATACAGAAAATTGCAGTTTATGTGCTCTTAAAATTAATAAGATTTAAAGTAATAACACGGAAAACGAAGCTCAAGTGTATAAAACTATAATCAGATAAACAGTTATTTATCCGTCAGAGACCTGGATTTTAACTTAAAAACAGAAGAAGACTAGGAGGAGTAGCTTTTACAGCACCATTGCACCAGTTATGAATTGGTTTTGAAGAATTTAAAGGCATTATATGGTATGTTCAGATGCATTAATGAGGACATCATTCATTATCCAATAACTAGTTGTATAAATATTTTATATGTAATGTTTAGAATCTTTTATTACACTCTCATCTAGAACCAACCAGGCTCTTCGCAGCCTTTTCCTTGAAATGTTCGGTTCCTTTTTAAAATATATTTTTAATTTTTTATTCACAACGTGCATTTCATGGAATTTGAGTTCCGCAAATAAAAATTACACAAAAAAAAAAATTTGTAAAGTCAATTCCTACTTTTTTTTTTTCACTATATTGCAGAAAGTCCTTCATAAATAAATTTCATTCAGTTTTTTAAGTTTTTCGGGCGCCATCTACTGGTAGATATATGCAACTTTTTTTCTTCTAATGCAGCTGGCAAATAGACCGTGATCTTCGCCATAAGGGCTGCACCGATGTTACTCACTTTGCATTACCCAGGAGGCGCGTGTAACTTGATGGTAAGCCACGGACTCGGAGTAATAATGCCCCCGCAACGCTCTACGATCCTATTAGGGACCGGGACCTACAGTTTAAAGTGGATTCCGAACCACTACAACACCCATGGGCAAAGCCGGGATTTGAACCCGATACTTGTGGTACCGAACGCCAGAGCGCTAGCCATTCGGCCCCCATATATATATATATATATATGCAACTTAAATCTAAAAAAACTAAAATTATTTAATTAATGAATTAATATTTGAAAAATCTGTACTAGCATTCAGTGTCATCCACTGCAAGTTCAAAAATGTACTTGAACTTGTGTGGCTGAATAAAAAGTATTTTATTAAAGATTGAAAATTTGAACAAGATATATATAGGGAGAGTGTGAGCTAATAGAAGGAATTGAAAAAAAAGGACTGCATAGAAACAGGTTTGATTGCACTTACATTTACATCAATTTTTATATATAAAAAAATATAGCTTTTTAAAAAATTCATTTCCAAGAAGCGGAAAACCGAAGACTAACATTTATTTATTCCATTTCATTACAGCTTACCACGTTGTTCACCATACTGGGAAGCATCGTTCATGGAATCTGGGCCGACAAATACGGACGGAGAACGGTACGTCAATACATTTTAATAAATTTTATAGAAACGACATTTCGTGTCATATGCGTGAACCAAGTTAGGAGAAAAAAAAAAATGCGGGATTATGATTAAAAGCCTTTAATAAAAAAAAATCATTATAAGTCTTGTCTCATGAACACAATAATGAATGAATGTATTCAGAATTACATAGAATTTATTGTACAATAATTATGTCTTTCATTTATTGCGTTAGTCGCTACTAAGTCTTACATTTATTGTAGAATTTAAAAAATACCTAACGGGAAATTCTTTTTGGATTTAGTTTTTCTTAAATTTCGTTTTAATACCAGCAATGTTGATAATGTGCTTAAACGTCTCATTTGGTAATATATATTCAAGATTCTTTGACGAAATAAGATATAAATTATTCTCATTTACGAGTAATGGAAAATTTTTAAAAGAAATGGAGTTATTATTATTATTTTAGTATTTTCTACTTTTACCTTTTTGTAAGGTACATTCATTCCTTTGTACCGGCATGTTCTTTCATTTTAATGGTTCATTATTTATGTATATGTATTATATGTGTAAGTGTAAGGCGCTTTAAATAAACTTTTCTTTGCCAGACATTTTTGTGAATCTCTGTTTCTCTATTTCCAGGCATTGTCTTCAGCTCTAATATTTATGTTCGTGTTCGGCGCAGTGTCAGTGGGGGTGCCCAGCTACACATGGTTTCTCGTCTTCAGGACTATTTCAGCATTCTCCTTAGGAGGATTCTCGCAAGCGTGAGTATACGAAACTTCTCTTGAAGATAAAAGATATAATTAATAAAATACATGTAACTAACACTGAAAAAATTCATAAATGCATAAATAAATGCATTATAGTAACACGAATTCGATTGCTGTTTTTTCTATCTAAAATTAGTTCAAATCTTTAACAACAGGTGTCGCTTTATCATTGGGACATATATATGTATGTAAATTAAGTGTACCTTTTAAGAAGTCACTGTTCAAATTCAATGTTTTTCTACATTTATCAATGTCCTTTAGGCTGTTACATTTAAGCAAAATTGTGCATCTCCCTATATTGAACAACCCTATTTGAATCAATTTCTTTTAAATTCATTCAGGTCTGATGTGAGGATTAATCGCTCATGTTTTGTGTCTGGTCTCTAGTCTCCTCGTTCACCAGATGTGACACTGATGAATTTTTATTTGTGAGCCAATTTGAAGTCCACCAGAGAACTATCATCCTTAGTATAATTTTAAAGATGTTATCCGCTGTGACATTTCTTCAATTCCCAGATATGTAGGTTACTAGTACTATTCTCAGTAGAATTGTGGAGCTATTATTCTCAGTGCAATTCAAATCAAATGGCTATAAATATTTCTTCTTTATCAATTTCCTTATAAAATAAGTACTTTTCTATAAACTTTACAATCTTTTAAGCAAAATTTCTTTATGTTAGATAAAAAAAAAACGCATTTATCATTTTTTTTTTTTAAATTTTATAACGAATAAGGTTTTATTCTTAAGGTTGGTGTAACTGAAAAATGAAATTCATTTGACAAACGTATGGTCATTTATGTTGATGGTCATTTATGTCATTGATAAGAAGTAGATAGGGTTCTTATAAAATATGTTATTATTAATCGTAAAATGTTTAATATCCTAAGTTGAATAATAATTTTTTTTTTGGATTCATTTTTGTATATATCATTGCGTTAATATACAATTAAAAAGACATAATAAGCAAAATAATTTAATAATAGATTAAGAAAATTTAATTAAATATTAATGATTTCTAATGCCTTGTTTTAAATGTCATCAAAAAAGTTCATTATATACACGAATTGGGTTTTTCATTTTCCATATGCATCGTAAATAGTAGTAGAATTATTTGATTTATAACAGGTAACAAAAGATTGAACAAAAATATGTTTGCAGCATTAATCAATTCTTATTTAATTATTCAAATGAAGAAACAAATCAATTTTTACTTTATTAACACTATGTGATAATTTTTTTAGTTCAAATAATTCAAGGAGAAATCAATGTCGTATTAAATAACACAAAATTCAAAACATTTCCTCCCGATGGCTGATTTCAAATCATTAATTGCTCTTATTTTCGTCCATTTGAATATAGCTGCGTTATTTTCTATCAATTGTTCCCTGGTTTAGTTTATTCTGTCATGACAACATTTAAAAAAATTCATTAAGAACTTTTTCTTTTCTTACATGTAACACATCTTTCAGTTGGAATTCTGTTTAATTCGCAAACTTGGCAGCAAGATTTATTTTTGTAAGATAATGGGTCAAATATGCTAAATCATTATAAGACATATTATAGATGGTTATTTGCACGAAATTTGGCTTTTTTCAATATCATGTCAATGGAGTATGTTAAATGGCATTTAAATCTCTTTCCGAAATACTTTTGTTAACTTAAAAATTCTAAAATCGAGAACTGAAAACATTTATTGAACACAGCAGAATAAAATTAAATTTAAAATAATAATTGATGATAGAATGGATATTGGTAAAACTAACTACTACAGATATGTAGTGATAACCTCTGATTTTTTATCTACACTGAAAATGAAACATTATTATCTGAAGTTTGATCTGCGGATATAGTTTAATCAAAGTTTCCAAATACAAGGGATTATCTCTATAATGGACAAAATAATACAAATTTTATTCATAAGGTATAGATCCACCTTTAACACGCAGATGTGCCCACAATGTGCTTAGGAATTGATTTGTATGTATGTTGTTTAAAGGAATATTGCACAAAATTCTTTTGAAGAAGCCCCGTAAAGATGATGGCAGTAAACATTTGTTACGAACTCTGTTAAAATAGACTTAGCTCAATAACATTGTTCTAGAAATGAGATGGACAATAAAGATGTGTGACTATTTTTATGCTCTTCAATCCACGCAAATGTCCTGAAAAACGTCAACTTCTGAAGGAAACAATGTTTTCATATTGAATGCACCTGGTCGATTGAAATATGCACACAGTTATTCCCCTTAATTTTCATTCTAGAGTGATAACAAGACCTGTAGAAAACCACGCGAGCATTGCCCGTGTTATAACAGAGTCGCCTCCATGCTTCAAATTTATACGAAGAAAAACTGTAACGTAACATATGACATGTTTGAGAAGTCTTTCTACATACATACACACGCTTTATTATGAGGAACAATGTAAACGCTGATTCATCGGATCATATAACTTTCTTCCATGTCACATTTGTTTTTATGGCAGTCGCATCACTCAAGGTGACGTTTTGCGTTTACATCAGTTAGAAGTAGCTTTGGAATTGATAGTCTTCTTGTTTGTACAGTTATCTCCTTACTATAATCGTTGATCTGTGAACTTGCAGATACTGGTAGAATTCTGCGGTTTCATTGGTCGTGATGATCTTCTTTTTGAACGCCACAATCCTCTTCAAAAACAAATGACATCTTTCACTCACATTTTTATTTCATCCATTGTTGTGTTTGAAACTTTATCTCTTTTATGCCGTATTCAGTCATTGCTTTTGAACCATAAATACTTATTCATGCGGTTCAGCTGATTTATTAAAACGAGACGAGCAATTTGCTTTTTCTAAAAGTCTGTGATGTCTGACATTCCGTAATACTTCTCCCCCCCGCGTATTTGGATAATTCCCAATATTTTGTCAATTTTGTCAATCCCAATTTTTTGTCGCCATCACCTGTATTACGACATTAAAACTTTTTTTAAAGAATATTTTTAACTCGATTTACAGCAGGATTGTTTTCAATCTGTGCCTAGCACTCGCAGATCATATTTTATGAATTCTTAAATAGTTAAGATTTGTTATTCATTACATTCATTTTGTAGAACTCTAATTAAATAAAATCAAATGAATGAGATTTTTATTTTATCTAAGTATCAATTTACGTTTAACATTTTTATTTTCAAAAGTATTTCTTATTTAAGTGTTTATAACATCTCAATATGTACAATGATATTCAATAATTCTGCTCGGAAAAGAATTTAAAGATTATTATGCTACAGCATTTTACGTATTTGTCGTGGTGGATTATTGATTTTACGAATGTTGTTTAATAATGCGGTTAAATTAGCCATATTTCATGGCTAGAACGAGAAACTTTATTGCTTTTAAAAATACATTAAGCAAAACTATATTTCCTTCTAATGAAGCCCTGCAAGTATTTTTTGTCTTTTTAATGCAACCAAAGCAAGCTAAAAGGATGTATAGATATTTTTATCTAAGTATCAATATGAATTTTCTATTTTATATTTTCAAAAGTATTTCTAATTTAAGAGTTCATAACATCTCGGCCTGTTTAATGATATTCAATATTTTTACTCGAAAAGAAATCAAAGATTATTATGCTACAGTATTTTTGCTTATTTCTCGTGTGGATGTTTTAGATTATTCATTTTACAAATGTTGTTTAATTGTGGAGTTAAATCAGCTATATTTTTATGTCTGGCAAGAGAAAATTTAAAGTTTTCAAAATACATTCTTCGAAACTATATTTCCATTCAATGTAGCCAGCAAGTATTTTTTCCATGATACACTTCTGCTAATGTACCTTCTCCAATCTACAATGCTTGCCTGATGGCCAATTGTCTAGCGCTTTGGCCTTTGGTCCCATAGGCTTCAGGTTTGAATCCTGGCGTTGACATGGATGTTTGTTAGTGGTTCGGAATCCACGTTAAACTGTAAGACCCGGTCTATTTAGCCTAAAGTGTGCACAAGATGACAGTAGAGCGACAAACCAAACTAATCTGCGATAGTTCATGAAATAGTAGTAGAAATTGTGATATTCACTAATCTGAAAAAAATATTCTTGTTATTTAAAGCTGGAAAGAAAGACCCCCTACTTCACTGACCCCGCATAACTATAAACCTATTATTTATTGAGGAAGAAGGAAACATGGATCTACTTAATTTCCTTCAAGGAAGATCCTCCTATTTTACTGATCCCTCAGTGTAGATCTTTCAACTATTTTCTTTTTAAATTAGTTGACAGGAGATCCGTTGATTAGATGTCTCGACCGAATATGAACCCAATGGAAAATTATGACCCAGTTACAGAAAATCAAATATTTTTTAATTTTCATTCATGGAAGGATGGATGCAATGGTTTATAAATAAATTTTCATCAAACGTCATGTATTAGTAATAAAAAATAAGATTATCATTACATTCATCAAAAAATAAAATCTAAGCCATATCGAATAAATTTGTGTTTTTATAAAAATTCTTAATCATAATATAATAATTAAATGTTAGCGTTTTATTTTATCTTTAAAAGTTAACAAGCTATTCGGTTTAAACTGACTAAAATAAACATAAAAAGCAACCATTTTAAAAAGAGGAAGTATAAAATATTTATTTTCAAAATTTTGACTTTTCAAAACTCCAGCGTTAATTTAAGTTTTCGTCACATATCGATTTTTTTAATGATGTGCAATAATACTGCTAAAAAGAAAATCAAAGATTATCATGCTACAGTTATTTTGCTTATTTGTCGTAGTGGATACCTTAATGATTCATTAACTATACATTTGCCAGTGGATACGAAACAAGTAATATAAAAAAATATTTTTTAATAGTCAAAGAGTATCCTACTTTTCACTGTGCTATTGCAGATAGAATAGTTTATAAATAATTTTCATTCATTTTTTTTATTTATCTGGCGCCATCTATTGGTTGATATATGCAACTTAAAAAAAACAATAAAATTATTTAATTCTGAATTTTAATTACACGAATAAACAGTGTTGAAAAAACTTTTGTTTCTCTCAGTGTCATCCACTACAAGTTCAAAGAAAATGTATTTGAACTCGAGTGGATGAATAAAAAGTATTTTATGAACGATTAAAAATTTGAACAAATATATATATTTAGGAGAGTGTGAGCTAATTGAAGGAATTTAAAAAATCAAAACAGAACTTAAAAACAAAATAGTGCCCAGAATGTAATAGTAGTGAAAGATATCCACAACACTGTACCTTATTTTGAAATAACATGGAATGACTTTATGGAAATGCCATATATTAGTGTGAATTTTTATGTTTATTTCAAAGGAACTTTATTTTTTTGCTGTTTAAATTTCCTCATACTTCAAAATCGCAAAAACAATAGATACATTACTTTCTATGTCTGAGGGTTTTAAAATCATTTGGAATTTTACAGTGTTGATGTAGTTTTTAAAAAATTTATCCCCAGTTTTCAATAAAAATGAAGAACTTGCTGTCTGTAATCGGAAAATTTTTTTCCATGTTTCAGTTAAAAAAGTAGAAAACAATTTGTATGTTTTTAAATAAATGTTTTCCCATGTGTTCTTTTATAAATTTTATTTTCTGTTTTTATTTTATTTAAAAAAATTCCTTTCTCCAAATTTAAAATCAAAATGAAACTCAAACAGTTTTTATTTTTTAAAGAATTTTTGGTTTTATAAATCACTTTGAATTTATTGCTTTTATTTTAAAAAGTTTCTTTCCCATATATTTTTATAAAAGACATCAAATTTGGAAAGATTATTTTAATTTTTTATTAAGTAGTTTAGTATTTTTTTTAAAATTTTGTTTTGTGAGCTATTCTTATTGGTTTATTTAAATTTTCTTTCATGTGTATTTCTTTTTAAATGTGTATTGTCAAAATTTATTTCAATATGTATTTTTTTAAAATCGTTTGGGAGTAAAATTGCTTTTATTATTTTTTTTTTAATTTCTTTCCATGCATTTTTATAATTTTTTTTTAATTTGGAATTCTGTCCAGTTTTTATTATTAATTTATTTATTTATTTTTTATCTTTCCCATGTATTTTTATAAAATAAGTTTGAAATTCTATAGTTTTTTCATATTTAATATTCTTTTTTTTTTCTTTACCATACATTTTATAAATCATTTGGAATTCTATAGCTTTTATTTTTTTTAAAATTTCTTTTTCCCATGTATTTTTATAAAATCGTTTGGGATTCTATTGTTTTTATTGTTTTAAAAATTTCCTTCCCATATATTTTCATAAAATTGTTTGGAATGGAAATATATTGTTTTTCTTTTTCTTTTCTTTTATTTTTTATTTAAATTTTTTCTCGAGCTATAATTTTATAATTAAATGATGTAAAATTGTCCTAAAAGATTATCTGGTGACCATTTTATTTTTAAAATGAAAATAAATTTTTCTTAGGAAAGAAAATCGTTTTAAATTTTATAGTTTTTTAAATCTTTTATTTAATCTTTTTTTCTTTTTTTTTCAAATAGTGACACTGTGTTCTGAATTCATACCGGGAAGATACAGAGGCCGATTCATCTTCATCCTGTCTGTAGGTAAAACCTTCAAATTAATTCTTTATTTTAAGAAATGCCGGTCGCTTAATTAAAAAATATATAGAATATTAATAAACTTCATATTGATTTTTTTAAATTGCATTTTCTAAATAAAAAACACTCATCTGTTTTATGTGAAATGGTTTATTTTAAATGTTGGCTGATTCAAGTAAAATAACTTTTTATATTTCAATATTATATATTTTGTATCTTTCTAAATTCTAATGCCATGACAATTTACAAATAATTTCATAAAATATATTATGCATATATATATATATATTTCATAAAATATGTATTTAGCCTATCTTAATGTAGGGTTTTTTCCATTCAGTATTCAGTACAAAAAAATCATATATATACATATATATATATATGTTTCTAAACATATTTATATAAAAGAATACAACACCTGAACACAAAAACCAAATATTTAAATATTTATGATATGTTAAGATACAAGTAAAACCATCAAAGAAATTGAAAAATAGTTTGTAGGACACTGTAAAAGAAAACTATTCAAAGCTATGATGGTTTTCTTGTGAATTTGCGCATAGAAAGTACCAATCATTTTTATCGTGCAAAATAGTCTTGTTTTTTATTTTCCATCTTTTGAGTTCTCTATTGGTTTTTAGTTCATGCGTTGTGTTCTTTTTACATATATACATATATATTTATATATATGGGCTTAGTTCATCATCATTACTAAATCCATATTTTACTTAACTTGAACATTACAAATCTTAAAAAGCATTACTCTAAATAACACACAAACAAAAAAAATATTAAAGCATTTTTAAAAATAATATGCAATTGTATTTATAATAAATTTACTTAATCAGTTAAGATTTCTTAAGATGAATTATATTATTACATATAATTTGAGTCATTTATTAGTTGTGATCTAATATAAGAAAATATTTATATTTCTAAATTGAAATTGATAACATTATCTATTTTAAGTGTTACCCTTCAGTTCTTCTGATTGTTTATTAACTTTCTTTTATCTCCTAACTGCATTATTCAGAGTGAATTTTATACGCGTGTTTCATTAAAGTTAAAAGAAAACGAATCTCTTGCAGTGCTTCTTCGCAGTGGGCGTGATCCTGATGCTGGGGATACTGTACGCGACAACCCGCCCTGGCCACTTCTACTGGAGGCTGTTCACCGCCATCGCCACGGTGCCCTCGCTCATCGCCATGATCATGATGAGGGTGAGTTAGCCTTCCTCAAGATGTCATGGATCATACGGTTTTAAAAGTTTAGTAGTAACAATATAATGCGGATTTAATTTATGAGTAGAGACGAGAAATCAGGCTAGTCAGTACAAGTTTAGCCATAGTTTAGCTCACCAAGAAAAGGTAAATTCGTCGTTTCTCTTACAAGTAGCAGACACCTGGAAAGAAAAGAAGATGTTTCGGGGTTATAGAGTACACAAAAATGGGTACATTTATAGGGTACATTTTATTATCTTGTTCTAATTCGAAAAATTAAGAACATTGAAATGTTTTGCCAATTGTAAGCTTTCAAGTTTACAATTGGCAAGTTTTCTAAACAGCACCAAGTATGAAATGTTTTGCCAATTTAATACTTGGTGCTATTTAAGAAAATAAAATGTGAGTACTTTGATTTAATATCAGTTGAAGATGAGAGACGCTGAATTAATTAAATTAGTATTCTGATTATTTGGTTGAAGACCACTGGAGTTGAGTTGGATTTCATATGTGATTGTCAATTAGGTCAGATTTCAGTATTTTCGATGTCATAGTGGAATCATTCAATTCATTACAAAAATTATGCACAAGTGTTCAGATGCAGGTTTATGTAGAGGTGTTCAATATGCCAATCCTTTGTGAGGTGGTATATATTCTTGCCAAACTCATCTCGTTGTGTCGCTGTGTCAGTGTCATAGTGGAATCATTCAATTCTTTACAGACTTATGTAGAAGTGTTCAGATGCATGTTTATGTAGAGATGTTAAATATGTCCATGGTATATAATAAAATTCTTTCCAAACTCATCTCAAGATGTAAGGACTAAGACTATCAAATATACCGCACACCTGTCCTCTAATATGTCCGTCTAGTAAATAAAAAACTTTACATAAAAACTCGAGTAATTTTTTATACAGTGATATGAAACTTTTTATTGTGTTGGGACGTAGCTTTTCAACTATACCTTTTCCAAAACCATAAAGAATATTATGAAAAATGTGTTTTTTGTTAAACCGATAGGATACCAAAGTAGATCTACACGCAGATGTGTCGAAGCGTTGAGAAATGTCTCATTCGAATAAAGAATTTGGACACAATCTATGAATCCGATCATTCTAAAATACACTCTCAAAGAAGTACTAGTTCTTGATTGTTTCGTGCTCAAACATGGACATAGTTTTATGTTAATACTCAAAGTTATTGCTATCTACAGTGATGGATGAATAGGTGCCCAAACAACACTCTCACTTCTGCATATTCTTAAGTAGATAAATGATTTGTTTCTGTATGGTGGAACTATGTTTAAAATTTTTAAAAGATTTAATGAGTTGTCTTACATTAATATTGAATGATATGAATAAACGCAACATTCTCTTATTTGGAAACTATTTTTTTACCTTTATTTTTCAAACATGCTTAAGAAAAGAAAATTTTTCAGATTTGGATTAACGATTAAAACAGGAAACTTGATTCAGCATTACTTTAAGAAAAAGGTACACATTTAGATACTAAAAAAATATTTTATTTAGCAGGATATGTGAGGATAACATTCTTTTTCAATAATGTGATAGCCTAGTAGCAGAACATTTATTTGCGTACTTAATTCTTATCTCTACGATTATTTACGTAATTTTTTATTTTACCAATTATTTTTTGCTCTAGATTACTATAAAAATCAACGGAAATAAAAAACACTTAGTAAATTATTATAATATCAAGATTAAATTTATTTGATTTTTTTTATAAAATCATATTATTTATTCTTTTTATTTATGTAGACTTTTCTCTCAGTCTAGCAAAACAAATCTAGGGGTGTATTTCAAAGCGACATAAAGAAGCGTTGGTTTTCTCCTCAACAACATATATTTAATGAATATATTTATCAATATTTACAGAAAGTATGGATACATTCACAACCATTTTCTATTTGATTTTTCTCCTCGCGCCAAACTACGGGGTTTTCCCTTCTTCCAGGGCCAGAGTTCATATTATTTATTCTCTTTTAGTAGGCAAACAAATCCTATATATATATATATATATATAAAACAATATTTTCTCTATAAATCTATGGAGCTCTTCTGCTATCCTATACTGGACCTATAACGGTTTCAAAGCAAGAGCCACTTTCAAATATAACACTTGTCGACTCGTAGCAGAACTCTCTTCCTCTCCTTCTCCAAAAACATTCCTTTAAGAAAATCCGTCAAGAGGAGAGACAGTTTCCCTCCCTTCCCAATGGAGTCGACACATCATCAGGCCATGGTCTATCACTAATCACGATGCACCAACTCACTGCGTAGTCCATATTCCATCTGTGATTGCTTCGAGTTATGAAGGTCGAACAGACAATCGCTACTTTCATGAAGTGTCATTATTCATGACACTGTTTATCTTCTATCAGATTTAGGTGACAGGGTGTTCTCATTAGTACAAAAAACTAATTGCATATAATATAAATATCCACAACACTACTTGTCTTCTGTCAAATTTGAGTGATAGGTTATTATTATGTACTTGTTAAAAATATACATTTCTCTCTCCTGGGAACGAAATGCTACAACTCTTCTCGTGTGAAAAATGCTACATCAGTAATAGTCGGCAGAGTTGTAAATGAACTAATTAACGAATTGTGCAATAGTTGGAATGCGTCGACTAAACGTATTTTTTATTGCAGTTCTTTCCGGAAAGCATCCGCTTCCTTCTGGTGAACGAGGAGTACGTCTCTGCGAGGTGCATCGCCGATGAGATGTCCAGCGAAAACCGCAAGCCCTTGCCCAGAGGACAGCTCTTCCCCGTGAGAAACGCCGGCAAGAGGGGCAACTGCTGCAGATTGCTGGAACCCATTCACATGCGCTCCACCTTGCTCTTCTGGTACATGGGGTAAGATGACAATTTGGCTTTAAGGCAAGGATTTAATCTTTTTCAATTCCTTCTATTAGCTCACACTCTCCCTATATATAGCTGACATAAATGTCATGATACGCTCCAACAAATTTATCATTCGTAAATGAAAGACCTCATGGATTCGATTTTTCCAATAGTAAAAGAATTTCTTTGTTACAAATCACTTCTCCTTTTTTCTTTACGTTGTGTAGAGAAATTTGTTCAAATATCTATAATATCAATAAGCAGGACTAGAAAATATTTGGTATATATATGCATTTTTACTATAAATTTTATATTTAAATATTACTTATACCTCCGTTCAAATATGTAATGTTACGAAAGTAAAAATAAGTCCGTAGCTCTTTTTCAATTCTTTCTATTAGCTCACACTCTCCCTAGATATATTTTGTTCAAATTTTCAATCGTTCATAAAATACTTTTTATTCATCCACTCGAGTTAAAATGCATTCTTTTTGAACTTGTAGTGGATGACACTGGATGTTAATACAGTTTTTTCAAATATTGATTCAGTAATTAAATTTAATTCATTAATTTTAGTTTTTTTTTAGATAAGTTGCATGCATCTACCAATAGATGGCGCCAGATAAACGTAAAAAAATGAATGAAAATTATTTATAAAGGACTTTTTGAAATAGAGTGAAAAAAAAAAGTAGGAATTGACTTTAAATTTTTTTTTTTTTATATTACTTTTTATGTGTGATGAGAGAATATGCAACATGAAAAAACTACTCAAACATTATCATTTCTGACAATCAAAAATAATTATCTATAATAATTAAAAATCATAAAAGGCTATCTTTTATAAACTTTTGAACATTTTCAGGTTATATTTAGCTGGATTAGAAACATTTTTACTTTTCTGAATTCTCATAAATTTGCATTAATTTATTTATTTTTAATTCAATTTGACGTATGTTTAGGAAAATAAAGAAAAGAATTCCGGTTATTCAACTTGCCCTATTTTTCCAATTTATTTTTCAATGTGCCATTTTTTTCCAGACTTTTTCTGAAACTCTTGTTTGATATAAAATGAGACCGATTGTATTTTTAACACGCTTTTATTAGTTTCACCTGTATGTTTGTTTGTTTGCAACTGACTCTTTGGGCTCGATTTTGCCCTACTTTAAGTGATTCGAATTAATTTAAACGTTGCAACTTACCAAGGACCCGACGACAATAAAATATTTTGATAAGTTTATTATCTCATCATGATTATGATCTCCAGGATTAGTGATTTTATTTTAACTTATGAAGAGCAATTTAACCCATGTAGAATGAAAGTACCTAAGACATTCAAACCTACCTGGTACCGTGGTACAACGGATAACGCGCCTGACTGCGGATGAGGAGATTCCCTGTTCGAATCCTGGCTGGCTCGAATATTCGCATTTAGCCTTTGTTTTTACTCCCGATTAAATTATTGTAAGAACTATAGTTCCAGTCCTCCGTACCGGGACCTCATTTAAATATTATAGTTTAAAAACACTTTTAGAGTTAATCTAACTAAAAAGTAAAAAATAATTGTTAACATAAGAATAAAATTAATGGCGGGAAAATTAATGTCATTGTTCTAAAATCGTGGGGTGTTTGATATCCATCGTTATAATTTTTCACTAGTTTCATTCCGAAATGCAGAGTTAGTTTAAAAATGTCATACAAAGCACTATAATTTATTATTTTGATTTTTGTTTTGTATTGTATTTTTAGACACAAGAGGTTTTATTAACCTCTTGAAAAAGAAACGAGCTTTCTAAAATGCACTTTATATTTTTTCCAGAATAGCTGCAGGAATATCTTACTATTTCTTGATAGAAGTGAGTTCTCTTTATTTGAACGATGTTCAATCTAACAGTAAGTGAATATCTTTAGTAGTTATCTTAAATATTTTCACGCGATTGCGAATCTCTGTAGCACCATAAAATGTTAATTTGTGCTGTTCGACTAGTTTTTATGAAATCTTACCCAGTTACATTAATAATCATCAGACATGCAATTTGTTAATAGTAAAGCTACTTGGTGAAGATAATAATTTCTACACTCGAATGAAAGTTTGCTTGTCTAGTCATACAGCTGTACAATCTATATGCACAGTCCAGTCACATTAATGTGGCCACCTGTCAAAAGCCAGAATAACCACCTTTGGCAGAGTGGACCGCTGCGAGACGTGCAGGAAGAGAGTCAATTAGGTTTCTGAAGGTGCTCATTGGGATGTTGAGCCATGCCGACTCCAGTGCCGTGGCCAGCTGCGCTAGATTACGCGGTTGAGGATCCATGGCGCGAACAACCCGATCGAGGTGGTCCCCCATATTCTTGATTGGGTTTAAATCCAGTGAGTTTGCTGACCAGAGGAGTACGGTAAACTCATCTTGGTGCTCTTTCGAACCACGCACATACACTGCGAGCTATATGACACCTCGCATTGTCCTGCTGGTAGATGCCATCATTCTGAGGAAAAATAATTCGCATGTAGGGGTGGTCCGCAAGGACAGATGAGTACTTGTGCTGATCCATTGTGCCTTCCACAATGATGAGTGCACCCAGTGAATGCCAGGAAAACATTCCCCAAACCATAATGCTCCCTCCTCCAACTTGTATCCTTCCGGCAATTGTTGCAGGGTGTTTTCTTTCAGACGTTTCACGCCGTATACGCCAACGTCCATCTGTCCGATGGAGCATAAAACGTGATTCATCGGAAAAAGCCATCTGTCGCCACTCTGTGGACGTCCAGTTTCGGTACTGGCGTGCAAATTTCAGCCTTCGTCGCCGATGAACAGCAGTCAGCATAGGTGCATTAACCAGACGTCTGCCGCGGAGGCCCATGCGCAGCAACGTTCGCTGAGCCGTTGTTGAGGATACACTCTTGGTAGCCCTTTGGTTCATCTGGGCGGTCAGTTGCTCAACAGTTGCACATCTATCCGCCCGAACGCATCTCCGTAGCCTTCGTTCGCCTCTGTCATCTATAGCCGTGGTGCACCACATGTGCCACGCTGCTGATTTTGATTGTGCCATTTTGCCATGCACGATATACTTTTACCACGGCGGCACGCGAACAGTTCACAAAATTAGCCGTTTCCGAAATGCTTCCACTCTTGGGCCGAAAGCCAACAATCACGCCGTTTTGGACGTCGGATAAATCGCTACGTTTTTGCATTACGCCAACAATTGAAATGCTTTCCGATGCCCTAGGATATCTATATATACACTCCACTGCAATGTGCTGCTACCTGCCTTTTGTGATTGGTTATTTCACGTTGACGTGAAGTGATGGTCACATTAATGTGACTGGACTGTGTATATACTTACTGCAAGTCTTTTGAGAAAAATGAGAGCTTTTTATTGCTTTATCCTAGGTTTTAAATTTGCCTGAGAGTTTTGGAAAACATGCATCCTGTTGATATTATATATTGATAAATAAGAAATATCTTTTTTTTCTTTTTCTCTCTTTAGTTGAAGAGATCCACTCAGCAGCCCACAGCTTCATGGGAAACCTGTCCCAACCCGTTGAATGTCTGAAGAACATTACAGACGCTCAATACTTAAGGATCCTGTGGACAAATGCTTTGGATTTTCCAGGTATTGGACATTATCAACAAACAAGTAACATAAAAAAAAAAAAAAAAAAATTTAAAGTCAATTCCTACTTTTTTTTTACTCTATTGCAGAAAGTCCTTAATAAATAATTTTCCTTCATTTTTTATAAGTTTATCTGGCGCCATCTATTGGTGGATAGATGCAACTTAAATCTAAAAAAAGCTAAAATTAATTAATTAAATTTAATTAATGAATTCATATTTAAAAAAATGTATTAATATCAAATGACATCCACTACAAGTTAAAAAAATGTATTTGAACTTGAGTGGATGAATAAAAAATATTTTATGAACGATTGAAAATTTGAACAAGCTATATATATACGGAGAGTGTGAGTTAATAGAAGGAATTGAATGAAGTAAATTATTATTGCAAACTATATTTAGATTTCAGGTTTAAGGCAGTACATAATCACAAGCTGAAAAATTGAAAGGAAACATGTATTAAAGTGCGATATCGGCATTCTTCAATCCGTATGTTAAATTAATATATACGAAATCTTCGAAGTTCTATATAAAAAAATGTGACGATAACTATGTAGTAGACAGTAATAAATTTCTCTCTAAAATAGTCCGTAACAGTTCTATGATTTTGAGGTCGGGGGACTGTGTGGACTAAGGTAGGTGTTGCACTTCCTCCTCGTGTTCATCAAACCATGATTGGACAGGACCTTCTGTATGAATAGAAGCATTATCATTCTGGAACATTCCAACTCCTGCACTAAACAAAATTTGAATCCTAATATGGAACTGGTCAGCTAAAACTTCTCTATACTTCTCCCCAGTGATCCTTCCTTTCAGAGTTACGATTGGGCCAGCAGAAAAACACGACACGGCTGCCCATATCATGGCAGATCCACCACCCTGCTTGACAGTTGGAAGGAACAATCACGATCATACGTTTGTGAAGGGTCCTACAAACGTGTACCCGTTCTGTTGTAATGAAAAAGTGTAAAAGATGATTCGTCTCATCCTATAATTGTATTCCACTTATCAATCGATCAGGTTTTGTGGTTGTGGAATCACTATAGACGACGTTTGGCATTAACATTTGTTACATGTGGCTTGGAAATTGCTGCTCTGGCGTAAATGCCCTGTTTATGAAGGTGCCTTCTAACTGTAATGATTGACACTGGAGAATCCAGGTGCCGATTGAGCTCTGTAATCACTTTGGTTGCAGTTGTTTTCTTTTGAGACAATACAATCCCCTTCAAACCCTTTCACTGAGCTTCTCTTTCCGTCCACTCTGTTGCTTTATCTGCTGCTTCGATCTTATCATGTCAAGCTGTGTGTATGCTGTCAGGGCTTTAGACACCTTACCTTTAGAAACACGCTTAAAAGCAGGGATATTTCGATCACAGTTGCTCCAGCTAGGCGAGCTCCTACAATTTGCACTCTTTGAAAGTCTGTGAGGTCTGACATTTTATGCTTTTAACAAAAATCCAAGCATATATAACTTCACTAAAGCTATCTCATGCTATCGTGATATTATATTAAAAAAAAAAAAAAAACTGTTAGCTAAGATTACATTTTAGTGTTTACGAAGCTCATTCTTAAATGTCACTTTTATTCACAGCTGTTTCCATTATTTTGATATCCACCTGCAATATGATTTAGAAAGATATTTTAATTTTTTATTAATGTTATGAAATATTACATTACATATCTTCAAAATATCGTCTGCATTTCGATGGAAAAAAATTCTTTTTTATTCAATTCCTTCTATTAGCTCATACTCTCCCTATATATATCTTGTTCAAATTTTCAATCGTTCATAAAATACTTTTTATTCATCCAATCGAGTTCAAATACATTTCTTTTAACTTGTAGTGGATGACATTTGATGTTAATACAGTTTTTCAATTATTAATTCAGTAATTAAATTTAATTAATTAATTTTAATTTCATTTTCATGATTAAGGCATATTTTATTCAATTCCTTCTATTAGCTCACGCTCTCCCTATCTATATCTTGTTCAAATTTTCAATCTTTCATAAAATACTTTTTATTCATCCACTCAAGTTCAAATACATTTTTTTGGAACTTGTAGTGGATGACACTGAATGTTAATACAGTTTTTCAAATATTAATTCAGTAACTAAATTTAATTCATTAATTTTAGTTTTTTTTAGCTTCAAGCTGCATATATCTACCAATAGATGGCGCCAGATAAACTTAAAAAATGAATGAGAAAATAATTTTTAAAGTACTTTCTGCAATATAGTGAAAAAAAAAGTAGGAATTCACTAAATTTTTTTTTTTTTTTTATATTACTTGTTTTTAACTCAAAAGAAATTCTTTCCAAAACTTAATGCTTGATAAACATATTGAGTTAATACTCTAAATTACCTGCTTTTTTATTATTAAATTATTTCTATTAGCTCACACTCTCCTTATATATATCTTGTTCAAATTTTCAATCGTTTATAAAATACATTTTATTCATCCACTCAAGTTCAAATAAATTTTTTTTAACTTGCAGTGGATGACACTGGATGCTAATGCAGTTTTTTCAAATATTAATTCATTAATTAAATTTAATTAATTAATTTTAGTTTTATATGGGAGAAATATTCATATTCACGCTGCTCTTTCTTCTCATTTGCTCATCATTAATTAATTGATAATTAGTTAATAATCTCTTTTTCTCATAGCTAATTATTAATTAATTAATGATTATTAATTATTTTATTCATTCAATTATTAATTATTTTTATTCATTTAATTATTAATTATTATTATTTTATTATCAAATATTTTTTTTATTCATTTAATTATTAATTTTTATTATCAAATATTTTTTATTCATTTAATTATTAATTAGTATTATTTTATTATCAAATATTTTTATTATTCATCTAATATATATTATTCAATTTTTAAAAAATGTAACTACAATTTGGAAATAATATAAAAAATCGTCTAATTTTAATTTATTCATTTAATTATTAATTATTTTTATTTTATTATCAAAAATATTTATTATTCATTTAATATATATTGTTCATTTTTTAAAATAATGTAACTACAAATTGGTAATAATATAAAAAATCGTCTGATTTTAATTTAGCTTATTTTTCTGGATATTATTATTCTTAATTTTTTACGTTTGAGATTTGACACGATCGTGTTTGAGTATTCTTGTTAATGTATTCTATATCTTTTAATTTTAAATGATCAAAAGTTTTTAATTAAATTTGAAATATAGCCTAATATATTTGCTTTTATTATATTTTTTATTATTTTTGCTTTTATTATTTTGCTGTAATTCGAGATTACTGTTCCTTTTTTTTTTCAATTCCTTCTATTAGCTCACACTCTCCCTATATATATCTTGTTCAAATTTTCAATCGTTCATAAAATACTTCTTATTCATCCACTCAAGTTCAAATACATTTTTTTAACTTGTAGTGGATGACACTTGATGTTAATGCAATTTTTTCAAATATTAATTCAGTAATTTAATTTATTTAATTAATTTTGTTTTTTTTTTGCATATATCTACTAATAGATTGCGCCAGATAAACTTAAAAAAAATGAATGAAAATTATTTATAAAGGACTTTCTGCAATAGAGTGAAAAAAAAAAGAAGGAATTGACTTTAAAAAATTTGTTTTTATATTACTTGTTAACTAACAACTTGTTTTCATTTAAAAATTTAAATAACAATTCAGTTTAAGATTTTTACAATATAAGAATGATTAAAACATTAAAAAGTAAAATAATAAGATATACTTATTATAAAATGTAGGGGTAAGTATTTTAAAAATAAAAGATTTTTTAAATTAAATAATATAGCATAAAAGTATTACGGTCAAAGTTCAAATCTATGTTAATATTTTATAAAATTTTAAAATTGAATTTTAAAACTTTTTATAAATCATTAAAGATTATTTGTATAGCTAATAATAAACCTCTCTTTATTCTTGTATACTTCTATTACTTTTAAATTATATATAAATTATATCGTTTACTGCGTGTAGTTGTATAAAATTTCTAAAATGGAAGTCATTGATTTTAATTCAAACTAATAAACACGTTTCGATATAATTTTAAAATAAATTTTTAATTTTTAACAATGCTTTAGCTGAAAGCTTTTAGTTTTAAAAAGTTAATGTGCTTTCCTATATAATTTCTGTTTAAAATGCAATCTGTCATACGTTGGGAAAAAATTTCAATTTTATTATGATTTAGAGAAATAATATTCACCAAAAATATTAGTTAAAATCGATTATTATATTAATTAATTATTCATCAGAAAAATATTAATTGAAACTATTTAAGTAATTAAAAGATATAAGCAATCATTACAAATAATGACATTATTCCTTTTTTTTATAATGACTTTTTTTTTTTTTAAAATCTTTTTTAATTTGAGTCTAACAAAGTTGTTCAATGATGTTATCGGTATTCAATGGAAAAAATCATCTCAAACGAACATAAAAATGAGTCATTACCTAATAATTGTTTACTGTAAAAAATTAGTTACTCTACAAGGGATGCCTGCTCAAGTGGATTTGGAATGTAATTGCAGATTCTTTGACGAAGAATGCCAGATGTCTGCATCAGACTGCCATGCCTACCTCCCTTGCAGTGCAAAGGCCTTGGCAAAATCTGAACTTATCATTCCTTATAAGGTTAAAACTAATTACAAAATTACAGAACTAAACGCCGACAGAAAAACAGCTGCTGCTCTCCCAAGATTAAGGTGGAAGCACCACAAACATATTAAAATTACCTTTGATGGCGTTAAAAAATACCAAAAATTCCAACTGCCCTGATGTCGAGCTTACTCCTCATAATGTCTTTGATTGCCCATTTGTTGCAGCCACCATACAATGTCTGGACCATCCCTCCGAGCGAGTTGAGCTGACAATCAACATTAGCCAATATTGTATAGCCATAGACAAAACATAGCACCACGATATTTGATTTTCCTGTACTCTTCAGGGTTTACGACGACAAAACAACAACAATTAGTCCCTTCATTATAAAATAATAAGAAACAACTTTATGACATTTACTGTTGGCCAGAAATCCTGCATATAGAAGCGAACGGTTACGATCTGACACTGCAAGAAAAATCTGTTTCATAGTGTTATCACTCTTAATTCTTTCATATTTAGGCGACTTTATAATGTACTTTATGCTTAAAATAAACAATTTTACATATTTTTATGAGTATCGTTGTATATATGATGCAATATTACCATGGATAAAAATGACCTTTATTTAGAAAACACCTTACATTTTTCCAGGATTCGTGGTGTTCATGATCGTGGTGGATGTGATGGACAGGAAGAAACTGCTCTGCGCCTCTTGCCTGCTCTGCTCGCTCTTCATATTCCTGCTCTTCCTCCCCAATGGAGAGTAAGAGGAATTCCTGTAATATATAGCGAGAGAATACGACTCTAACTAAAAATAGAAGCACAATGATAAATTAAAATAATTATTAGACCTACTTATTGAATTCTGCACAAGATTTGATTCCAGAAGTAGGGTTTGACCATTGGTTATTGTTTAAAAGCACATAAAATAATGAACCAACTTTATTTAGGATGTCAAGATCAGTAAAAAATATGATCAGTATTAATTATTCATAACATAAAATACATTTTATGGGTGGGTTTACAGGATAAAAGTGTTATACATAAAGCCACATATAACTCCTTATGGCTTTTAATGCTAGCATTCAAAATCATTCATATCGTTATATTTTGTCATTCAAATCATTGAAGAACTTGCTTATAAATATCTTAATACTTTCAGAAATCTTGTTTTTTAATTGCTCTTAGTTGAAATTATATACAAAATCAATAATAATAAAAAACTTCTTCTTATTTATATTTAAAAGATATTACACTTTAATGTTTGCTAGGAAACATGGTCAAATGTTAAGCAGGTTGGAGGAGATGTATCTTTCTGCGGAGTAAAGATATCAGCCCCATGTCCAACGCTCTGCAGTCATATTAGACAGGGACCTACGGTTTCCAAGACACTAATGTAATAATGCATTCTAAGCACCTAAAATGTGCACCTAAAATGTAATAATACATTCTAAGCAAATCAGTACATGAAATTTTTCTTAATTAACTATTTTTTAATAATTACTTTTATTAGGAAGGACGTAAATTAACTTTTTTTTTGCATCATCTAATTTTTATTTCATTATCGTTTGAAGAAGAAATTAACAACTATGTTTGGAGTTAATTGATATATTTTTTATTATAAATTTATTGACAATTATTTAAATACACATACTTTATTCTAAATAATAATAAAGGATATAAATTTTTAACTAAAACAGCAATATGAGTGTAAATTACAGAAGTTTTTCTATGACGTTATTTTAACTGGAGGAAATCTCCTTTTTTTTGCAGCCTGGTCATGCGTGCCGGCTTCCTGTTCTGCGCCCGGACATTGCTGCTCGGAGAGATGAACATGCTTCATCTCATGACGGCAGAGGTGAGTTCTCCTTTCACTAAAGATATTATGAAATCAATGCCCAATGAACAAATAATGTAGGATGTAATAATGTAGGGATTGGGGAGTCGATGCAAGCACACTCAAGATTACTTGTACTGCATTCATAAGGCCAATCCTTGAATGTGGCTACCAGATCTATCTGGTTAATGCATCTACTATCCTAAAAACTAGAGAGAATACAATTTAATGCTGTAAGAATTATCACTGGTCTCTGGCACAGTTGTCCCAATGATATTGTTTGTTAAGAGGCTGATCTTCAGCCCTTTCCTTGAGAAGAGAAATAAATATGGCGAAGTACGTTGCAAAGCTAGAGAGTTGTAAGCCTTATAATAGATCATAAAACCTTTTATCGAACTGGACAAATAACCAGAGATTAAAAAGGACAGCCCTCTGGGTTTTATATGGAAGCAGGGATTGGCAGATATTGAAGTCGAGCTCAGTATTCCTTTTAATCTGACACCTATTACTGTACTTAGTAATGTAACTTTTAATGAAGACTTGAAAGTAAAATTTATCAAACACGAAGAACACCTGGAGTTGCTGTGTCAGTTGGCTCTCGAGATCATCTATAATATTTCTCCTCGGGCCCTGGTTATTTACACCGACGGAAGCAAATCTGACTCTGGAAGAACAGGTAGCGGAATTTTTATGAAGATAAGTACAGCAGAATTTAGATATCGTTTTAGAAACCCGTACCACAGCTCAGTATTCCGCTCGAAATTAACTACTATAAGCGAAGCTCTGAGCCTAGCTTTAGACTTTGGAGTACCTGATGTTTGGATTCTGACTGATAGTAAGAGCCCAATACAGTATTTGATGGATTGGCCAAGCATCCTGGACAAATTGGGGCAGGATATCGTTTCTAAACTAGCTGTTTTGACCAGATATGATAGGTGATGCTTGCAGTGGATTCCCTCCCATGTGGGCATCTATGGAAATGAAATTGCTGATCTGCTCGCTAGGGAAGGTTGCGAACTTCCCAAAGCTTCTTCTTCAATCTGTTATCTTCAGAGGTTCATTCCATGACTTTAGCCGGAATGAATACTGCTTGGAGGTCACCACTAATTCATGCATGGTACGCCGCTAAATATCCTGGTATGTCCTTGCAGTGCTCCTGTCCTAGATCTGCTCAAACGGCTTTAGCTAGACTAAGGACTGGTCACACTAAGTGTTTGATCTTCAATGGAGTCGAGAAGACCCTTTGTCATTGTTCGGCCATCGCGTCTCCCTCTCATCTCATCGATTGTATTGGTGCCTCTGTGAGGCAACTGTTGAATGAGGGGATGACTGTTTACGATCTTTTGATGCAGCATGATCTACTGGACTTGGTTTAGGATTCTAAATCAAGGGGATAAGCAACAACAACACAAATAATGTCTGTGAAAAAGAATTCGTCTCAAGAAATTAGACTTGATGATCCATTGGTAACATGCAAGAATGCTGACGTCTAAATCTCCTACATTCTGCATTGAAATCATAATGGATTTCAGACAAAAAAGAGGTTCGATGGCGATTGTGACAACGAGTGTTAAATGTCCCGAATCTATCGTCAGATATCTTATTCGAACCCTTCATGCGTGGAACACAAGATCTACCGATGTTTAACAATAAAAAAAAAAATATGTCAAGAAACAACTGTTTTTTATCTCATAATAAATACTTAATATATAATTTGTTTTTTTCTAATGCAAGTTGGTCTTCATCACAGCAGTAAAAGATAGGGAAAGATATGCTTGTAATTAGGCCGGATAGGATTTAGTGTTTTTCATGGACGATTAAATTATTTCTTAAAATAAATACGTGATGTTTAGTTGCCATATTTATTAAAATTTGCTCAGACAGCGCTGTGCAGCTGCAACGCATAATACATAAAACACAATTACATAACAATTATTTAAAAATTCCTCTTAAAAATCAGTTCTTTTAAGAGTATTGGTACCCTCCGTACTGCCTGGAACTCTTCTCTAGAGCAGGGGTCTCAAACTTTCCAGCCTTAGGGTCATATTGTTTACTCCAGTACGTACCAAGGGGCCAAAACCGTTTTAATTTTTCTGCCATTTCTGAGCAAGCATATACTTGCTAAATACAAACTACTGCCAGTGAAAGATCACAATTACACAAATCTCATTAGTATTTTTTTACAAGTGGATACCCAGCGGTGTCATTAGCGTTAATTTAGCTTTTCCGTTCCTGAGGGATTTTCAGGATTAAAATCATATGTTCGATTCAGGATATATACATTCCAAACATCGATATACATACATGTGCATACTCTTTACCCCAACATAACTACCGAGGGTAACAGCGGGATGTTCACTACTTTATAATGTTTAGTGGGATTCATTTCAATTATTTGTTAGTTGCTATGCTTAAGTTAAATTTTCTGCGTATTTTGCTTGTCATTAAGCTTTACCTAGCAAGTCAATAAAACCGAGTTGTTATCATTCTATGATTTTTTTATCCAACTTATTACAGCAACTATAAGCTATTCGCTGTCGCGGGCCGGATTGATGACACTGGCGGGCTGGATTTGGCCCGCGGACCGTAGTTTGGAGACCCCGGCTCTAGAGTCTACAAACTTGCCTACATGGAGTGTATTGAGTATTTATCTAAATCAGGGATGGGCAAACTTTTCGGTCGCGGGCTAAAAATCGAAAAAAAAATCGGCGGGCCTAGATAAATTGTTCTAAAATTTTAAAAACAATATATAATTATTACAACTTAAATATGTTAATGAGATGCATTTCATTGTGATTTCATTTTTAAGAGTTCCTTATATTGAGGTTCGAAGTGAGATGGACTGATTCTAAGGAACGAGGCTAAATGCTCATCTGTCAGTCAACTTCTGATATAATTCTTTCTAAGGTTCATAGTTGAAAACATTTGTTCACATATATAAGATGAAGCAAACATAGCACTGATTTTCTGGGCGTGAGATATTAAATTTGGGAAACTTACTTTCGATAATGATTTGTATTATTTAGAAACAACTGCTTGAGACGATTGTTAGATTGCAACTCAATTAATTCAACCTGCAATTTCTGACCTCATTGTTCCACAATTTCAGTTGAAAGGCATGGTAAAAATATCCAATTCTGTTTGAATGATACTGAAAGGAGATGGATATATAATATATAAAAATACATTTCTTTTTATTTGCCTCGGACCGGCAAATTAAAATTCTATCCGCGGGCCAGATAGAACCTTCTGGCGGGCGGCTCTCGGGCATGTAGTTTGTCCATCCCTGATCTAAATCAAATAATTCAAATTGTTTGAACTTCAGTTAAGCTACTATATTAATTACTCTTTATATTATGATGTCTACATCATATAAGATGAAAATTTTTTATCAAATTATATAAGATGAAATGAAATGAAATTAATTAAGATGAAATTACTACAAAATACTTTGATCAGAGTTATTTTTTAACACCAATACATTTATACATTTATTAAAAGGTTAAAGGCATAACTTGCACACACACAAATGTGATATAATTAAAGTCGTTTGATCGCTTTTGAAATTACATTTCAAAATGGCAACAACTTACATTTCAAAATTTTAATTTAAAAAAAAATTTAACTTTAAATTTTAATTTTGAAATGAAACTTCATGAAGCTTTATTCTATCTGATACTAAATTTATCATTTCATTTCATAGAATAAAATATATCTAGGTAGAAATAATTGAATAGAAATAGCAATAAAATATATTTAAACTTTAATAATAATGAACTTAATTCTATCTCATGAAACTATTTTTCCGATATTTATACTTTATTCTATCTGATGCTAGATTTATCATTTCATCTAATTGAATAAAATGAAGCTAGATAGAAATAAAATGAATAGAAATAGAAATAAACTATAATTAAACTTTACTACTACTAATAATAAAATTTATTCAATTCCTTCTATTAGCTCACACTCTCCCTATATATATATCTTGTTCAAATTTTCAATCGTTCATGAAACACTTTTATTCATCACACTTAAGTTCACATACATTTTTGACCTTGTGGTGGATGACACTTGATGTTAATACAGTTTTTCAAATATTAATTCATTAAATTTAATTAAATTTAATTAATGTTATTAATTAATTTTAGTTTTTTAGATTTAAGTTGCATATATCTACCAATAGATTGCGCCAGATAAACTTAAAAAAAAATTAATGAAAATTATTTATAAAGGACTTTCTGCAATAAAAAAAAAGAAGGTATTGACTTTAAAAATTTGTTTTTATATTACTTGTTAACTAACAACTAGTTTTCATTTAAAAATGTAAATAACAATTCAATTTAAGATTTTTTACAATATAAGAATAATTAAAACATTAAAAAGTAAAACCGATAGATGGCGCCAGATAAAAATGAATAAAATTATTTATAAAGGATTTTCTGCAATATAGTGAAAAAAAAGTAGGAATTGATTTAAAATTTTTTTTTTTTATATAACTTGTTCTGCTCTATATTGCAGGAAGTCCTTTATAAAGTTACTTCTGGCGCCATCTATTGGTAGATATATACAACTTAAATCTAAAATTAATTAATTAAATTTAATTACTGAATTAATATTTGAAAAACAGTATTAACATCATCATCCACCACAATTCAAAAAGAAAATGTATTTGAACTTGACTAGATGAATAAAAAGTATTTTATTAGCGATTGAAAATTTGAGCAAGATATGTATAGGGAGAGTGTGAGCTAATAGAAGGAATTGAATTATTGAATAGAAATAGAAATAGAAATAAACTATAATTAAACTTTAATAATAATAAACTTTTATTCTATCTGATGCTAGATTTATCATTTCAACAGATAGAATAAAATGAAGCTAGATAGAAATAAATGAATATAAATATAAATAAATGAAATGAAGTTAATGCTTGATGTGTGAGTTTATGCTTTCTTTGTTGTTTGTGTATGATGTTGACTTTGTTTTTTACAGGCCTATCCGACGACAGAGCGAGGAATTGCCGTGGGAATGCAGACAGTTGCTCTTTATGTGGGATTCTTCGTAACACCTTACGTGGAAGAGGTGAGTGAATAAATTCAAAAGAAACCATTCCGTTAGAATTACTGAAATATTATTTAATTCACCATTTCGGTGTCTGTGATTCCAGGGTCTACTGATGTTGGGGGTCAGATGGGTGGTCGGTTTTTCAGCGGGTGGTCATGTTCCTGTCGGCGATCGCAGCTGCTTTTCTCACCTGGGAGACCAGAGGAATGGAACTCATGGTGGGTGCATTCTTTTTCACACTCCATCCCTCTTTTTCTCTTTGGTACCTCATAGGATATATATCTTTTTCAGTCTGAAACGATTTTTGACATAACATAATTAAACATGAACACACGACGACAAGTTCGACACTGCGTAGTAAAGATAGACAAGCTCTTGAACACTGGAAAATCCATTGTTCTGCAATGGATTTCATGCCATGGAGGATATGTGGAAATGAGCAGACTGATATGTTGGCCGAATGGATTACAAATGATGCAACCTGATCCTCCTTTGCCTTTGCGGCATATAACGCGATATCTTTCTCTTTTAAAAATCCAACAGATATAGAGAGAAGGCTTCTGAGAAAAAGGTCGAATTCCCTATGGAATAAGTCGACAAGAATTCCCAGTTGCTTGTCTAGAGAGGTGTAGGCATGGCCTGCTTTAGACTTATCACAGGCCATCACTGCTTACAGAGTCACTTTGTATGGAATAGGACTGACTGATAAAGATATCTATCTTCTTTGCGATTTTGGCGTGTCCATGACTGAAGAACACCTCGTTACATGCCCTACTGTTTTTAACTGTATCCCTATTTGTGCTACTGTCAATGCCTTTAGTGATTTTTTTGTCTTTCCTTACTGTATTGGGCCGCTCATCGACTAATGACCGAGAGAGATAAGAGACGGACATAGGATAAAGTTTTGACATACCTCATCTAAAAAGTAGAAAACAGCTAAATTTTTTCAAAATTGCTATTATCACAAAAGGAGCGAGCAAATAAATTATGTCTTTAATACAAAGATAGCTGAATTGTTAGTTGCAAACAAAATCCTCAGACCAAATAAGAGAAAAAAAAAAAAAAAAAGCATTTAGAGTATACGTAATCAAGAAATCTAAAATTTGTTTCTTGAAAATGAATTTTGAAATGTTAAACTATATGTATGCCTGAATAGTGAAAACTCATTTATCATATTTCTAATATAGAATGTCTTTTTCCCCATAAAAATATAATTAAATAAACAGTTATATAGTTTTATTTTTGATGATGAAACTGAATCTTTTATTCGAATTTTTCAGGACATAATAGAAGACAGATCTTGAGAATTTGTGAAAAAAATTGTTGAAAATTTGAAACTGTTTTACTTTATATGTTAGCTCCGTCATTTATTGTTATCATTATTCATGAAAAAGAATAAATAAATTATTTTTTGAGAACTGGCGTGATTTATTGTTATAATCTAATATAATTCTTTTTTTTAGGGTTTTAAGTTAAATTTTAGTTATTAAATATATTTATCATAATATGTTCAACAAAAAAGCGACGAAGAAAAAAATGATAACATTCTAACAAAAACGACTAAAAGGCCTTAAAAACAGTTAAAAACAATTTAAATGTTCTAAGGATAAAAGATTCACATCAGACACAGCTGTGTTCATTGTAGTTATATTTGGATTTACAATAAAGTCTCCTCTTTCATTAAAAAACAAATAACACATTTCGAAAATTCATATCAAACTTCACTGTCTATTGTTAACATTTATAATGCACATTTTTAATAATAATTTTAAACTGAACTTAACCGTTGTACAGTAATATGTTGACTATTTTTTATAAATATTATTAACGATAGATGGCGCATCCAGCGCTGACGTCGTAGATGACGCAACGGCTTTGAATGAATAACTGTATATGCTACGGAGCCAACAGAGTAGAGAGAAAGAAAGCAATGTAAACAACAGGAGAGCGGAGGTTCTTAAAAATTTTCTTTGATGGTTAAATAAAATATATTGAATTAGTAGTAGTTGGTTTTTAGAGATAATAGATATAAAATTAAATTTCTGGATATATCAGCTTAATAACAACGTTGATTAAACTTTCTAAATTATGAGGCTTATTGTGCAAATTTGTTCTGTTCTAATTACGGTAATAAATACAGTGTTGTAATATTTCTTTTTTCCCGAATTTATGGAGTTGATCTCATTGATAAAATATTCCAAATTAAAATACACGTTTCCATTTGTGGAATTTTATTTAGTTTCATATAAGTACATGCATCAAAAATACATGAAACATTTTTTTCTGAGATAATCATTATATGTTTTCAACACACTAAAAATATTGAGACAAAAAGAAAAAACCCAAAAAACTTAAGACTAGTGAATAATACCACAAAAAGAACAAAGCAGACAAAATTTGCTTAATGTGAACTTAAGTTTGAATTGGATAAAAAGAGTGTGTCTCACAGATGTCAGTAAAATTGAAACACTATTTTTTTTCAGACCTGAAAAGCATAAATTTCCAAAAAGGATTTTCCCATTTTCTGAAAAAAGAATCAGATTACTGAAATATAAAAATGCAATACGACTATTAAAAATATCGCATTTTAATTAATGCGATACTAATTTCAGATTCTATTCTAAAATGTTGGAAGGAAAAACTAGTTATTCGGAATTAAAAACTGAAAAACAAGAATATGTTGATGTTTGTAACGTAAAAGTGTAACATATTTCGATTTTACAGTTCAGTAAAGTAATGTTATAGTTAAATTTAACAATTTATAACTGAATGCGAATATTACAATAATAAACACTATTTTTCTACTAGTATACATAATGTTTAATGTTGTTGTGATTAATCCTCAGTGTCCTGCACCGTCCGTCCTATGGGATGGACATCCCATGGCAGTCCACTCATGAATAGAGAATGGGGTCAGCTTTTATCGTTGTCCGACTCATGGCTCAGTGGCAACTGGTGAGCATTGGGGCAATCCACTACGGCTTTGTTGTAGACACTGTTTCAAAAAACAGAAGACTCGATGGCGTTTGGGATGTGTCTTACCTCGTGTGTTGGACTACCTGGTGGAAGTTTTCGGGTTTTCTCCCATGGGATACTCAAACTCGGGTTATGTCCCCCTAAAACTCCTTCCGAAAGGCATTGTCCTCCTTCTTCAGCAA